>JAEVFF010000264.1:502895-524869 GCA_018901945.1 Pugionium dolabratum
AAAGTGATCTAAACTGATCACTGGTGCTCATTGAGTAAAGGCTTATAAATGAAGCATGGTGCATGGCATCACTCAGTTTTGGCTAGCTTCACGTGGTATTTGATTCGTGTCAGTTTGAACTCTAAATCATAAGTTAGGAACGATTTAATGCGGACATATTAAGTTGATTGGCCAGTTAAAGTGATCATTTTAAACTGATTATTGTTGCTCATTGAGTAAAGGCTTATAAATGAAGCATAATGCATGGCATCGCACAGTTCGGGATAGATTCGATTACATGGATGCTTTGTCGTATCTATTTATGTCTCACATTTTCTCACAATAAAAAAATTGGGGTATCTTAATGTGGGCATTGGATTCGTGTCATTTTGATCTCTAACTCAAAAGTTATGCAAAATTTAGTGCGGATATGTCAAGTTGATCGGCCTGTTAAAGTGATCATTCTAAACTGATCATTGGTGCTCATTGAGTAAAGGCTCATAAGTGAAACATAATTCATGATATCACGTAGTTTTAGAAAGATTTTATTACTTGGAGGACTTGTTGAAGTATTTTAGTCTTAAAATATAAAAAATTAAGCTTGTTTAACATGTATATTGGATTTGTGTCAATCTGAGCTCTAAATCAAAAGTTACGGACGATTTAGTGCGGACATGTCAAGCTGATCGGCCAGTTAAAATGATCATTATAAACTAATCATTGGTGTCCATAGAGTAAAAGCTTATAAAAGAAGCATAAAGCATGGCATCACAAAGTTTGGGATAGATTTGATTACTTGGATGCTTTGTCATCTCTATTTCTATCTCAAATTTTGTTAAAATATAGAAAATTAAGCTAGCTTAACGTGGGGATTCGATTCGTATCATTATGAGCTTTAAATCAAAAGTTACAGATGATTTAGTGCAGACATGTCAAGTTGTTCGGCCAGTTAAAATGATCATTTCTTAACTGATCATTGGTTTTCATTGATTAAAAGCTTATAAATGAAGCATAATGCATGACATCACGCAGTTTGAGATAGATTGGATTACTTGGATGCTTTTTAGTCTCAAATTTTGTCTCAAATTTTGTCACAATATAGAAAATTGAGTTAGCTAGGTGTGGGCATTGGATTTGTGTCAATTCTAAGATATAAATCAAAAGTTACGGACGATTTCATCTGGACATGTCAAGTTATCGGCCACCAAAAATGATATTGATCATTTGTCCTCATTAAGTAAATGCTTATAAATGAAGCATAATCCATGGCATCACGTAGTCTGGGATAGATTGGATTAGTTGGATGCTTTATCTTATCTATTTATGTCTGTAATTTTGTCACAATATAGAAAATTGAAATAGATTTATGTGGGCATTGGATTCGTGTCATTCTGATATCTACGGACATGTCAAGTTGAGTTTCTAGTTAAAGTGATCATTATAAACTCATCACTGGTGCTCACTGAGTAAAGGCTTATAAATGAAGCAAATGCATGGCATCACGCAGTTCAGGATAAATTGGATTACTTGGACAATTTGTAATATCTTTTTCTGTATCAAATTTTCTCAAAATATAGAATATTGAGCTAGCTTAACCTGTGCATTGGATTCGTGTTATTATGAGGTATAAATCAAAAGTTATGGACGATTTAGTGCAGACATGTCAAGTTGATCCGCCTGTTCAAATGAACAATCTAAACCAATCAATGGTGCTCACTGACTAAAGGCTTATAAATGAAGCATAATGCATAGAATCACGCAGTTCATGATAGATTAGATTACTTCAACACTTTGTCGTGTCTATTTCTGTCTCAAATTTTGTCACAATATAGAAAACTGAGCTAACTTAATTTGGCCATTGGATTCGTGTCATACTGAGCTCTAAATAAAAAGTTAAGGACGATTTAGTGCGGATATGTGAAGTTGATCGGCTAGTTAAATGATCATTGTTAACTGATCATTGGTGCTTATTGAGTAAATGCTTATAAATGAAACATAATGCCTTGCATCACATAGTTCGGGATAAATTGGATTATTTGGACGCTTTGTCATCTCTATTTCTGTCTATAATTTAATCAAAATATAGAAAACTAAGCTAGATTAACGTGAGCATTGGATTCGTGTAACTCTGAACAATAAATCAAGAGTTAAGGACGATTTAGTGCAGACATGTCAAGTTGATCGGCCAGTTAAAGTGATCATTCTAATCTAATCATTGGTGCTCATTGAGTAAAGGTTTATAAATGAAGCCTAATGCATGGCATCACGCAGTTCGGGATAGATTGGATTACATGGATGCTTTGTCGTATCTATTTATGTCTCACATTTTGTCACAATAAAAAAATTGATGTATCTTAACGTGGGCATTAGATTCGTATCATTTTGATCTCTTAATCAAACGTTATGGATGATTTAGTGCAGACATGTCAAGTTGATTGGCCTGTTAAAGTGATCATTCTAAACTGATCTTTGGTGCTCGTTGAGTAAAGGCTCATAAGCGAACATGTCATGTTGATAGGCCAGTTAATATGACTATTCTAAACTGATCACTAGTGCTCATTGAGTAAGGGCTTATAAGTTAAGCATAATCATGGTATCACGCAGTTTTGGTTAGATTGGATTACTTGGATGCTTTTTCGTATCTATTTCTGTCTCAAATTTTGTCACAATATAGAAAATTGAGCTAGCTTAACATGGCCATTGGATTCGTGTCATACGAAGCTCTAAATAAAAAGTTAAGGACAATTTAGTTCGGATATGTAAAGATGATCGGCTAGTTAAAATGATCAGTCTTCACAGATCATTGGTGCTTATTTAGTAAATGTTTATAAATGAAACATAATGCTTGGCATCACACAGTTCAAAATATATTGGATTTCTTGGACGCTTTGTCGTCTCTATTTCTGTCTATAATTTTATCAAAATATAGAAAACTAAGCTAGCTTAACATGAGCATTGGATTCGTGTAATTCTGAGCACTAAGTCAAGAGCTAAGGACGATTTAGTGTGGACATATCAAGTTGATCGGCCAGTTAAAGTGATCATTCTAATCTGATCATTGGTGCTCATTGAGTAAAGGCTTACAAATGAAGCATAATATATGGCATCACGCAGTTTTGGCTAAATTGGATAACTTGGACACTTTTTCGTATCTATTTTGGTCTCAAATTTTGTAACAATATTAAAAATTGGGCTAGCTTAACGTGGGAACAAGATTCGTGTCATTCGGAGCTCTAAATCAAAAGTTATGGATGATTTTGTGCGGACATGTCATGTTGGTAGGCCACTTAATATGACTACTCTAAACTGATCATTAGTGCTCATTGAGTAAGAGCTTATAAGTTAAGCATAATCATGGCATCATGCAGTTTTAGCTAAATTGGATTACTTGGACACTTTTTCGTATCTATTTGTATCTCAAATTTTCTCACAATATTGAAAATTTGGCTCGCTTAACGTGGGAATTGGATTTGTGTCATTTACAGCTCTAAATCAAACTTATGGACAATTTTATGCGGACATGTCAAATTGATCGGCCAGTTAAAGTGATCATTCTAAACTGATCATTGGTGGTCATTAAGTAAAGGCTTATAAATGTAACATAATACATGCCATCATGCAGTTCGGAATAGATTGGATCACTTGGACGCTTTGTCGTATCTATTTCTCATAAATTTGTAACAATACAGAAAATTGAGTTAGCTTAACATGGGCACTAGATTCATGTCATTATGAGCTCTAAATCAAAAATTAAGAACGATTTAGTGTGGATATGTCAAGTTGATCGGCTAGTTAAAATTATCAGTCTTAACTGATCATTGGTGCCTATTGAGTAAATGCTTATAAATGAAACATAATGCCTTGCATCACATAGTTTGGGATAAATTGGATTATTTGACGTTTTGTCATCTCTATTTCTGTCTATAATTTAATCAAAATATAGAAAACTAAGCTAGATTAACGTGAGCATTGGATTCGTGTAACTCTGAACACTAAATCAAGAGTTAAGGACGATTAGTGCAGACATGTCAAGTTGATCGGCCAGTTAAAGTGATCATTCTAATCTAATCATTGGTGCTCATTGAGTAAAGGTTTATAAATGAAGCCTAATGCATGGCATCACGCAGTTCGGGATAGATTGGATTACATGGATGCTTTGTCGTATCTATTTATGTCTCACATTTTGTCACAATAAAAAAATTGATGTATCTTAACGTGGGCATTAGATTCGTATCATTTTGATCTCTAAATCAAACGTTATGGATGATTTAGTGCGGACATGTCAAGTTGATTGGCATGTTAAAGTAATCATTATAAACTGATCACTGGTGCTCGTTGAGTAAAGGCTCATAAGTGAAACATAATACATGATATCACGTTGTTTTAGAAAGATTTAATTACTTGGAGGACTTGTTGAAGTATTTTAGTCTTAAAATTTGTCACAATATAAAAAATTAAGCTTGTTTAATGTGGACATTGGATTCGTGTCAATCTGAGCTCTAAATCAAAAGTTACGGACGATTTAGTGTGAAATGTCAAGCTGATCGGCCAGTTAAAATGATCATTATAATCTAATCATTGGTGTCCATAGAGTAAAGGCTTATAAAAGAAGCATAAAGCATGGCATCACAAAGTTTGGGATAGATTGGATTACTTGGATGCTTTGTCATCTCTATTTCCATCTCAAATTTTGTTAAATATAGAAAATTGTGCTAGCTTAACATGGGGATTCGATTCGTATCATTCTGAGCTTTAAATCAAAAGTTACGTACGATTTAGTGCAGACATGTCAAGTTGTTCGACCAGTTAAAATGATCATTCTTAACTGATCATTGGTTTTCATTATTTAAAAGCTTATAAATGAAACATAATGCATAACATCACGCAGTTTGAGATAGATTGGATTACTTGGACGCTTTGCTGTCTCTATTTTTGTCTCAAATTTTGTCACAATATAGAAAATTAAGCTAGCTAGGCATGGGCATTGGATTCGTGTCAATTCTAAGATACAAATCGAAAGTTATGCACGATTTAATGTGGACATGTCAAGTTAATCGGCCACCAAAAATGATATTGATCATTGGTGCTCATTAAGTAAATTCTTATAAATGAAGCATAATCGATGCCATCACGCAGTCCGGGATAGATTGGATTAGTTGGACGCTTTGTCTTATCTATTTATGTCTATAATTTTGTCACAATATAGAAAATTGAAATAGATTTACGTGGGCAACGGATTCGTATCATTCTGATCTCTAAATAAAAACTTACGGACGATTTAGTGCAGATATGTCAAGTTGAATTGCTATTTAAAGTGATCATTATAAACTGATCACTGGTGCTGACTGAGTAAAGGCTTATAACTGAAGCGAATGCATGGGATCACGCTGTTAAGGATAAATTGGATTACTTGGACGCTTTGTAATATCTTTTTCTGTATAAAATTTTGTCAAAATATAGAATATTGAGCTAGCTTAACGTGAGCATTGGATTCATGTCATTATGAGGTACAAATTAAAAGTTATGGACGATTTAGTGCAGTAATGTCAAGTTGATCCGCCTGTTCAAATGAACATTCTAAACCAATCAGTGGTGTTCACTGACTAAATGATTATAAATGAAGCATAATGCATAGAATCATGCAGTTCATGATAGATTGGTTTACTTGGACACTTTGTCGTACCTATTTCTGTCTCAAATTTTGTCACAATATAGAAACCTGAGCTAGCTAAACGTGGGCATTGGATTCGTGTCATTCTGAGCTCCAAATCATAAGTTATAGATGATTTAGTGCGGACATGTCAAGTTGATCAGCAAGTTAAAATGATCATTCTTAACTAATAATTGGTGCTCACTAATTAAAACCTTAAAAATGAAGGATAATGCATAGCATCACACAGTTTGGGATAGATTGGATTACTTGGACGATTTGTCGTCTCGATTTTTGTCTATAATTTTTTCAAAATATAGAAAATTGAGCTAGTTTAACGTGGGAATTTGATTCATGTCATTTTGAGCACTAAATCATAAGTTACGGACGATTTAGTGCGAATATGTCAAGTTGATAGGCCCGTTAAAGTGATCATTCTAAGCTGATCATTGGTACATATGAAGTAAACACTTATAAAAGATGAATAAATCATGGTATCACGAATTTTGGGATAGGGTGGATTACTTGGATGCTATGTCGTCTCTATTTCTGTCTCAAATTTTGTTAAAATATAGAAAATTGAGTTAGCTTAACGTGGGCATTGGATTCATGTCATTCCGAGGTCTAAATCAAAAGTTACATACAATTTAGTGCGAACATGTCATGTTGATAGGCGAGTTAATATGACTATTCTAAACTGATCACTTGTGCTCATTGAGTAAGGGCTTATAAGTTAAGCATAATCATGGTATCACGCAGTTTTGGTTAGATTGGATTACTTGGATGCTTTTTCGTATCTATTTCTGTCTCAAATTTTGTCACAATATATAAAATTGAGCTAGCTTAACGTGGCCATTGGATTCGTGTCGTACGAAGCTCTAAAAAAAAGTTAAGGACGATTTAGTTCGGATATGTAAAGTTGATCGGCTAGTTAAAATGATCAGTCTTAACTGATCATTGGTGCTTATTCAGTAAATGTTTATAAATGAAACATAATGCTTGGCATCACACAGTTCAAAATATATTGGATTTCTTGGACGCTTTGTCGTCTCTATTTCTGTCTATAATTTTATCAAAATATAGAAAACTAAGCTAGCTTAACATGAGCATTGGATTCGTGTAATTCTGAGCACTAAGTCAAGAGCTAAGGACGATTTAGTGTGGACATATCAAGTTGATCGGCCAGTTAAAGTGATCATTCTAATCTGATCATTGGTGCTCATTGAGTAAAGGCTTACAAATGAAGCATAATATATGGCATCACGCAGTTTTGGCTAAATTGGATAACTTGGACACTTTTTCGTATCTATTTTGGTCTCAAATTTTGTAACAATATTAAAAATTGGGCTAGCTTAACGTGGGAACTGGATTCGTGTCATTCGGAGCTCTAAATCAAAAGTTATGGATGATTTTGTGCGGACATGTCATGTTGGTAGGCCACTTAATATGACTACTCTAAACTGATCATTAGTGCTCATTGAGTAAGAGCTTATAAGTTAAGCATAATCATGGCATCATGCAGTTTTAGCTAAATTGGATTACTTGGACACTTTTTCGTATCTATTTCTATCTCAAATTTTCTCACAATATTGAAAATTTGGCTCGCTTAACGTGGGAATTGGATTTGTGTCATTCACAGCTCTAAATCAAAACTTATGGACAATTTTATGCGGACATGTCAAATTGATCGGCCAGTTAAAGTGATCATTCTAAACTGATCATTGGTGGTCATTAAGTAAAGGCTTATAAATGTAACATAATACATGCCATCATGCAGTTCGGAATAGATTGGATCACTTGGACGCTTTGTCGTATCTATTTCTCATAAATTTGTAACAATACAGAAAATTGAGTTAGCTTAACATGGGCACTGGATTCATGTCATTATGAGCTCTAAATCAAAAATTAAGGACGATTTAGTGTGGATATGTCAAGTTGATCGGCTAGTTAAAATTATCAGTCTTAACTGATCATTGGTGCCTATTGAGTAAATGCTTATAAATGAAACATAATGCCTTGCATCACATAGTTTGGGATAAATTGGATTATTCGACGTTTTGTCATCTCTATTTCTGTCTATAATTTAATCAAAATATAGAAAACTAAGCTAGATTAACGTGAGCATTGGATTCGTGTAACTCTGAACACTAAATCAAGAGTTAAGGACGATTTAGTGCAGACATGTCAAGTTGATCGGCCAGTTAAAGTGATCATTCTAATCTAATCATTGGTGCTCATTGAGTAAAGGTTTATAAATGAAGCCTAATGCATGGCATCACGCAGTTCGGGATAGATTGGATTACATGGATGCTTTGTCGTATCTATTTATGTCTCACATTTTGTCACAATAAAAAAATTAATGTATCTTAACGTGGGCATTAGAGTCGTATCATTTTGATCTCTAAATCAAACGTTATGCATGATTTAGTGCGGACATGTCAAGTTGATTGGCCTGTTAAAGTAATCATTCTAAACTGATCATTGGTGCTCGTTGACTAAAGGCTCATAAGTGAAACATAATACATGATATCACGTTGTTTTAGAAAGATTTTATTACTTGGAGGACTTGTTGAAGTATTTTAGTCTTAAAATTTGTCACAATATAAAAAATTAAGCTTGTTTAATGTGGACATTGGATTCGTGTCAATCTGAGCTCTAAATCAAAAGTTACGGACGATTTAGTGCGAAATGTCAAGCTGATCGGCCAGTTAAAATGATCATTATAATCTAATCATTGGTGTCCATAGAGTAAAGGCTTATAAAAGAAGCATAAAGCATGGCATCACAAAGTTTGGGATAGATTGGATTACTTGGATGCTTTGTCATCTCTATTTCCATCTCAAATTTTGTTAAATATAGAAAATTGTGCTAGCTTAACATGGGGATTCGATTCGTATCATTCTGAGCTTTAAATCAAAAGTTACGTACGATTTAGTGCAGACATGTCAAGTTGTTCGACCAGTTAAAATGATCATTCTTAACTGGTCATTGGTTTTCATTATTTAAAAGCTTATAAATGAAACATAATGCATAACTCACGCAGTTTGAGATAGATTGGATTACTTAGACGCTTTGTTGTCTCTATTTTTGTCTCAAATTTTGTCACAATATAGAAAATTAAGCTAGCTAGGCGTGGGCATTGGATTCGTGTCAATTCTAAGATACAAATCGAAAGTTATGCACGATTTAATGTGGACATGTCAAGTTAATCGGCCACCAAAAATGATATTGATCATTGGTGCTCATTAAGTAAATTCTTATAAATGAAGCATAATCGATGCCATCACACAGTCTGGGATAGATTGGATTAGTTGGACGCTTTGTCTTATCTATTTATGTCTATAATTTTGTCACAATATAGAAAATTGAAATAGATTTACGTGGGCAATGGATTCATGTCATTCTGATCTCTAAATAAAAACTTACGGACGATTTAGTGCAGATATGTCAAGTTGAGTTGCTAGTTAAAGTGATCATTATAAACTGATCACTAGTGCTGACTGAGTAAAGGCTTATAACTGAAGCGAATGCATGGGATCACGCTGTTCAGGATAAATTGGATTACTTGGACGCTTTGTAATATCTTTTTCTGTATAAAATTTTGTCAAAATATAGAATATTGAGCTAGCTTAACGTGGGCATTGGATTCGTGTCATTATGAGGTACAAATCAAAAGTTATGGACGATTTAGTGTAGTAATGTCAAGTTGATCCGCCTGTTCAAATGAACATTCTAAACCAATCAATGGTGTTCACTGACGAAATGATTATAAATGAAGCATAATGCATAGAATCATGCAGTTCATGATAGATTGGATTACTTGGACAATTTGTCGTACCTATTTCTGTCTCAAATTTTGTCACAATATAGAAACCTGAGGTAGCTAAACGTGGGCATTGGATTCATGTCATTCTGAGCTCCAAATCATAAGTTATAGATGATTTAGTGCGGACATGTCAAGTTGATCAGCAAGTTAAAATGATCATTCTTAACTAATAATTGGTGCTCACTAATTAAAACCTTAAAAATGAAGGATAATGCATAGCATCACACAGTTTGGGATAGATTGGATTACTTGGACGATTTGTCGTCTCGATTTTGTCTATAATTTTTTCAAAATATAGAAAATTGAGCTAGCTTAACGTGGGAATTTGATTCGTGTCATTTTGAGCACTAAATCATAAGTTATGGACGATTTAGTGCGAATATGTCAAGTTGTTCGGCCAGTTAAAATGATCATTTCTTAACTGATCATTGGTTTTCATTGATTAAAAGCTTATAAATGAAGCATAATGCATGACATCACGCAGTTTGAGATAGATTGGATTACTTGGACACTTTTTAGTCTCAAATTTTGTCTCAAATTTTGTCACAATATAGAAAATTGAGCTAGCTAGGTGTGGGCATTGGATTTGTGTCAATTCTAAGATATANATCATAAGTTACGGACGATTTAGTGCGAATATGTCAAGTTGATCGGCCCGTTAAAGTGATCATTCTAAACTGATCATTGGTACAGATGAAGTAAACACTTATAAAAGAAGAATAAATCATGGTATCACGAATTTTGGGATAGCTTGGATTACTTGGATGCTATGTCGTCTCTATTTCTGTCTCAAATTTTGTTAAAATATAGAAAATTGAGTTAGCTTAACGTGGGCATTGGATTCATGTCATTCCGAGGTCTAAATCAAAAGTTACATACAATTTAGTGCGAACATGTCATGTTGATAGGCGAGTTAATATGACTATTCTAAACTGATCACTTGTGCTCATTGAGTAAGGGCTTATAAGTTAAGCATAATCATGGTATCACGCAGTTTTGGTTAGATTGGATTACTTGGATGCTTTTTCGTATCTATTTCTGTCTCAAATTTTGTCACAATATATAAAATTGAGCTAGCTTAACGTGGCCATTGGATTCGTGTCGTACGAAGCTCTAAAAAAAAGTTAAGGACGATTTAGTTCGGATATGTAAAGTTGATCGGCTAGTTAAAATGATCAGTCTTAACTGATCATTGGTGCTTATTCAGTAAATGTTTATAAATGAAACATAATGCTTGGCATCACACAGTTCAAAATATATTGGATTTCTTGGACGCTTTGTCGTCTCTATTTCTGTCAATAATTTTATTAAAATATAGAAAACTAAGCTAGCTTAACATGAGCATTGGATTCGTGTAATTCTGAGCACTAAGTCAAGAGCTAAGGACGATTTAGTGTGGACATATCAAGTTGATCGGCCAGTTAAAGTGATCATTCTAATCTGATCATTGGTGCTGATTGAGTAAAGGCTTACAAATGAAGCATAATATATGGCATCACGCAGTTTTGGCTAAATTGGATAACTTGGACACTTTTTCGTATCTATTTTGGTCTCAAATTTTGTAACAATTTTAAAAATTGGGCTAGCTTAACGTGGGAACTGGATTCGTGTCATTCGGAGCTCTAAATCAAAAGTTATGGATGATTTTGTGCGGACATGTCATGTTGGTAGGCCACTTAATATGACTACTCTAAACTGATCATTAGTGCTCATTGAGTAAGAGCTTATAAGTTAAGCATAATCTTGGCATCATGCACTTTTAGCTAAATTGGATTACTTGGACACTTTTTCGTATCTATTTCTATCTCAAATTTTCTTACAATATTGAAAATTTGGCTCGCTTAACGTGGGAATTGGATTTGTGTCATTCACAGCTCTAAATCAAAACTTATGGACAATTTTATGCGGACATGTCAAATTGATCGGCCAGTTAAAGTGATCATTCTAAACTGATCATTTGTGGTCATTAAGTAAAGGGTTATAAATGTAACATAATACATGCCATCATGCAGTTCGGAATAGATTGGATCACTTGGACGCTTTGTCGTATCTATTTCTCATAAATTTGTAACAATACAGAAAATTGAGTTAGCTTAACGTGGGCACTGGATTCGTGTCATTATGAGCTCTAAATCAAAAATTAAGGACGATTTAGTGTGGATATGTCAAGTTGATCGGCTAGTTAAAATTATCAGTCTTAACTGATCATTGGTGCCTATTGAGTAAATGCTTATAAATGAAACATAATGCCTTGCATCACATAGTTTGGGATAAATTGGATTATTTGACGTTTTGTCATCTCTATTTCTGTCTATAATTTAATCAAAATATAGAAAACTAAGCTAGATTAACGTGAGCATTGGATTCGTGTAACTCTGAACACTAAATCAAGAGTTAAGGACGATTTAGTGCAGACATGTCAAGTTGATCGGCCAGTTAAAGTGATCATTCTAATCTAATCATTGGTGCTCATTGAGTAAAGGTTTATAAATGAAGCCTAATGCATGGCATCACGCAATTCGGGATAGATTGGATTACATGGATGCTTTGTCGTATCTATTTATGTCTCACATTTTGTCACAATAAAAAAGTTGATGTATCTTAACGTGGGCATTGGATTCGTATCATTTTGATCTCTAAATCAAATGTTATGGAAGATTTAGTGCGGACATGTCAAGTTGATTGGCCTGTTAAAGTGATCATTCTGAACTGATCATTGGTGCTCGTTGAGTAAAGGCTCATAAGTGAAACATAATACATGATATCACGTTGTTTTAGAAAGATTTTATTACTTGGAGGACTTGTTAAAGTATTTTAGTCTTAAAATTTGTCACAATATAAAAAATTAAGCTTGTTTAATGTGGACATTGGATTCGTGTCAATCTGATCTCTAAATCAAAAGTTACGGACGATTTAGTGCGAAATGTCTAGCTGATCGGCCAGTTAAAATGATCATTATAATCTAATCATTGGTGTCCATAGAGTAAAGGCTTATAAAAGAAGCAAAACGCATGGCATCACAAAGTTTGGGATAGATTGGATTACTTGGATGGTTTGTCATCTCTATTTCCATCTCAAATTTTGTTAAATATAGAAAATTGTGCTAGCTTAACATGGGGATTCGATTCGTATCATTCTGAGCTTTAAATCAAAAGTTACGTACGATTTAGTGCAGACATGTCAAGTTGTTCGACCAGTTAAAATGATCATTCTTAACTGGTCATTGGTTTTCATTATTTAAAAGCTTATAAATGAAACATAATGCATAACTCACGCAGTTTGAGATAGATTGGATTACTTAGACGCTTTGTTGTCTCTATTTTTGTCTCAAATTTTGTCACAATATAGAAAATTAAGCTAGCTAGGCGTGGGCATTGGATTCGTGTCAATTCTAAGATACAAATCGAAAGTTATGCACGATTTAATGTGGACATGTCAAGTTAATCGGCCACCAAAAATGATATTGATCATTGGTGCTCATTAAGTAAATTCTTATAAATGAAGCATAATCGATGCCATCACACAGTCTGGGATAGATTGGATTAGTTGGACGCTTTGTCTTATCTATTTATGTCTATAATTTTGTCACAATATAGAAAATTGAAATAGATTTACGTGGGCAATGGATTCATGTCATTCTGATCTCTAAATAAAAACTTACGGACGATTTAGTGCAGATATGTCAAGTTGAGTTGCTAGTTAAAGTGATCATTATAAACTGATCACTAGTGCTGACTGAGTAAAGGCTTATAACTGAAGCGAATGCATGGGATCACGCTGTTCAGGATAAATTGGATTACTTGGACGCTTTGTAATATCTTTTTCTGTATAAAATTTTGTCAAAATATAGAATATTGAGCTAGCTTAACGTGGGCATTGGATTCGTGTCATTATGAGGTACAAATCAAAAGTTATGGACGATTTAGTGTAGTAATGTCAAGTTGATCCGCCTGTTCAAATGAACATTCTAAACCAATCAATGGTGTTCACTGACGAAATGATTATAAATGAAGCATAATGCATAGAATCATGCAGTTCATGATAGATTGGATTACTTGGACAATTTGTCGTACCTATTTCTGTCTCAAATTTTGTCACAATATAGAAACCTGAGGTAGCTAAACGTGGGCATTGGATTCATGTCATTCTGAGCTCCAAATCATAAGTTATAGATGATTTAGTGCGGACATGTCAAGTTGATCAGCAAGTTAAAATGATCATTCTTAACTAATAATTGGTGCTCACTAATTAAAACCTTAAAAATGAAGGATAATGTATAGCATCACACAGTTTGGGATAGATTGGATTACTTGGACGATTTGTCGTCTCGATTTTTGTCTATAATTTTTTCAAAATATAGAAAATTGAGCTAGCTTAACGTGGGAATTTGATTCGTGTCATTTTGAGCACTAAATCATAAGTTACGGACGATTTAGTGCGAATATGTCAAGTTGATCGGCCAGTTAAAGTGATCATTCTAAACTGATCATTGGTACAGATGAAGTAAACACTTATAAAAGAAGAATAAAGCATGGTATCACGAATTTTGGGATAGGTTGGATTACTTGGATGCTATGTCATCTCTATTTGTGTCTCAAATTTTGTTAAAATATAGAAAATTGAGTTAGCTTAACGTGGGCATTGGATTCATGTCATTCCGAGGTCTATTACATACAATTTAGTGCGAACATGTCATGTTGATAGGCCAGTTAATATGACTATTCTAAACTGATCACTAGTGCTCATTGAGTAAGGGCTTATAAGTTAAGCATAATCATGGTATCACGCAGTTTTGGTTAGATTGGATTACTTGGATGCTTTTTCGTATCTATTTCTATCTCAAATTTTGTGGCCATTGGATTCGTGTCATACGAAGCTCTAAATAAAAAGTTAAGGACGATTTAGTGCGGATATGTCAAGTTGATCGGCTAGTTAAAATGATCAGTCTTAACTGATCATTGGTGCTTATTCAGTAAATGTTTATAAATGAAACATAATGCTTGGCATCACACAGTTCAAAATATATTGGATTTCTTGGACGCTTTGTCGTCTCTATTTCTGTCTATAATTTTATCAAAATATAGAAAACTAAGCTAGCTTAACATGAGCATTGGATTCGTGTAATTCTGAGCACTAAGTCAAGAGCTAAGGACGATTTAGTGTGGACATATCAAGTTGATCGGCCAGTTAAAGTGATCATTCTAATCTGATCATTGGTGCTCATTGAGTAAAGGCTTACAAATGAAGCATAATATATGGCATCACACAGTTTGGGATAGATTGGATTACTTGGACGATTTTTCGTCTCTATTTTTGTCTATAATTTTTTCAAAATATAGAAAATTGAGCTAGCTTAACGTGGGAATTGGATTCGTGTCATTCTGAGCACTAAATCATAAGTTACGGACGATGTAGTGCGAACATGTCAAGTTGATCGGCCAGTTAAAGTGATCATTCTAAACTGATCATTGGTACAGATTAAGTAAAGATTTATAAAAGAAGAATAAAGCATGGTATCACGAAATTTGGGATAGATTGGATTACTTGGATGCTATGTCGTCCCTATTTCTACCTTAAATTTTGTTAAAATATAGAAAATTGAGCTAGTTTAACGCGGGCATTGGATTCATGTCATTCCGAGCCTAAATCAAAAGTTACATACAATTTAGTGCAGACATGTAATGTTGATAGGCCAGTTAATATGACTATTCTAAACTGATCATTAGTGCTCATTGAGTAAGGGCTTATAAGTTAAGCATAATCACGGTATCACGCAGTTTTGGTTAGATTGGATTACATGGATGCTTTTTCGTATCTATTTCTATCTCAAATTTTGTCACAATATAGAAAATTGAGCGACCTTAACGTGGGCATTGGATTCTTGTCATTCTGAGCTTTAAATCAAAAGTTACGAATGATTTAGTGCGGACATGTCAAGTTGATCGGCCGGTTAAAATGATCAATCTTAACTGATCATTGGTGCCCATAGAGTAAAGGGTTATAAATGAAGCATAATGCATTGCATCACGTAGTACAGGATAGACTGGATAACTTGGACGCTTTGTCGTATTTATTTGTGTCTTAAATTTTGTCACAATACAGAAAATTGAGCTAGATTAACGTGGGCATTAGATTCGTGTCAGTCTGAGCTCTAAAACATAAGTTACGCATGATTAAGTTCAGACATGTCAATTTTATCGACCAATTAAAATGATCTTTCGTAACTGATCATTGCTGTTTAATTCTTAAAAGCTTATAAGTGAAGCATAATGCATGGTATCACGCACTTTGGAATAGATTGGATTATTTAGACACTTTGTCGTCTCTATTTCAGTCTATAATTTTGTCAAAATATAGAAAATTAAGGTAGCTTAACGTGGGCATTGGATTCGTGTCATTCTTAGCTCTAAATCATAAGTTACGGGCGAATTAGTGGGAACATGTAAAGTTGCTAGGCGAGTTAAAGTTATCATTCTAAACTGATCATTGGTGCTGATAAAGTAACTGCTTATAAATGAAGCATAAAGCATGGCATTACGAAGTTCCGGATAGACTGGATTACTTGGACGCTTTGTCGTCTCAACTTCTATCTCAAATTTTTTCAAAATATAGAAAATTGAGATAACTTAACATGGGCATTGGATTCGTGCCATTCCAAGGTCTAAATCAAAAGTTACATACGATTTATTGCAGACATGTCATGTTGATAGGCCTGCTAATATGATTATTCTAAACTGATCATTCTAGCTCATTAATTAAAGGCTTATAAATGTAGCATAATGAATGCCATCATGCAGTTTGGGATAGATTGGATTACTTGGATGCTTTTTCGTACCTATTTTTGTTTTAAATTTTTTCAGAATATAGAAAATTTAGTTAGCTTAACATGGGCGTTGGATTCGTGTTATTCGGAGCTCTAAATCAGAAGTTACGAACGATTTAGTGCATACATGTCAAGTTGATCGGATAGTTAAAATGATTATTCTGAACTGAGCATTGGTACTCATTGAGTAAAGGCTTATAAATGAAACATAATCCATGGCATCATGCATTTCGGGATAGATTGGATTACTTGGATACTTTGTCGTATCAATTTCTGTCTCAATTTTTGTCACAGTATAAAAATTGAGCTAGTTTAACGTGGGCATTGGATTCATGTCTTTCTCAGCTCTAAATCTAAAGTTACGCACCATTTAGTGTGGAAATGTCAAGTTGATCGGAAAGTTAAAATGATCATTTTAACTTATAATTGGTGCCCATTGATTAAAAGCTTATAAATAAAGCATAATGCATGGCATCCCGTAGTTTGGGATTGATTGGATTAATTGGAAGCTTTGTCGTCTCTAATTCTGTCTATAATATTTTTCAAAATATAGAAATTTTAGCTAGCTTAAGATGGGCATTGGATTCATGTCATTCTGAGCTTTAAATCATAAGTTACAAACGATTTAGTGCGGACATGTCAAGTTGATCGGCCAATTAAAGTGATCATTCTAAACTGATCATTGGTTCAGATTAAGAAAACGCTTATAAAAGATGCATTACTTGGACACTTTGCGTCTCTATTCCTATAGATTAAAGGCTTGTAAATGAAGCATAATGCATGACATCACCCAGTCCATGATAGGTTCGAATACTTGGATGCTTTGTCGTATCTATTTTTTTCTCAAATTTTGTCACAATATAGAAAATTGAGCAAGCTTAATGTGGGCATTGGATTCGTGTCATTCTGAGCTCTAAATAATAAGTTACGGACGATTTAGTGCGGATATGTCAAGTTGATCAGCCTGTTAAAGTGATCATTCTAAACAGATCATTGGTGCTCATTGAGTAAAGGCTTATAAATGAAGCAAAATGCATGGCATCACGTAGTTTTGGCTAACTTGAATTACTTGAACGCTTTTTCATATATATTTCGATTTTAAATTTTGTCACAATATAGAAAACTGAGTTAGGTTAATGTGGGCATTGGATTCGTGATATTCTGAGCTTTAAATCAAAAGTTATGGATGATTTAATGCGGACATGTCAAGTTGATCGCCTAATTGAAGTGATCATTCGAAACTGAGCATTGGTGCTCATTAAGCAAACACTTATAAATGAAGCATAATGCATGATATCACACAGTTCGGAATAGATTGGATTACTTGGACGCTTTGTCGTATCAATATTTGTCTCAAATTTTGTCACAATATAGAAAACATAGCTCGCTTAACGTGGGCATTCGATTCGTATTAATATGTGCTCTAAATCAAAAGTTATGGACAATTTAGTGCGGACATGTCAAGTTGATCGACCAGTATTGATCATTCTAAACTGATCATTGATGCTCATTTATTAAAGGCTTGTAAATGAAGCATAATGCATGGCATCACATAGTTTTGGAAAGATTTGATTACTTGGAGGACTTGTTTAAGCAATTTTAGTCTTAAAATTTATCACAATATAAAAGAATTGAGCTAGTTTCACGTGGGCATTTGATTCGTATCATTATGAGCTTTAAATCAAAAGTTACAAACGATTTAGTGCGGAAGTGTTAAGTTGATCGACCAGTTAAAGTGATCATTTTAAACTGATCATTGGTGCTCATTGAGTAAAGGCATATAAATGAAGCATAATGAGTGGCATCAAGTAGTTCGGGATAGATTGGATTACATGGACGATTTGTCGTATCTAATTCTATCTCAAATTTTTTCATAATATTGAAATGAAGCTAGCTTAAAGTGGGCATTGGATTCGTGTCATTTTAAGCTCTAAATAAAAAGTTAATGACGATTTAGTGCGGACATGTCAAGTTGATCGGCCAGTTAGAGTGATCATTCTAAACTGGAAATTTCTGCTCATTGAGTAAAGGCTTATAAATGAAGCATAATGCATTACATCATGCAGTTTGGGATAGATTGGATTATTGGACACTTTGTTGTATCTATTTCTATCCCAAATTTTGTCACAATATAGAAAATTGAGCTAGATTAAAGTGAGCCTTGGATTCATGTCATACCGAGCTCTTAACATAGGTTACGGATGATTTAGTGCGGAAATGTCAAGTTGATCGGCCAATTATAGGGATCATTCTTAACAGATTTTTGTTGCTCATTGACTAAAGGCTTATAAATGAAGCAAAATGCATGGCATCACGCCGTTATGGCTAGATTAGTTTACTTGAACGCTTTTTGTATCTATTTCTCTCTCAAACTTTTTCACAAAATAGAAAATTGAGCTAGCTTAAGGTGGGCATTGGATTCGTGTCATTCTGAGCTCTAATTCAAAAGTTAGGGACGATTTAGTGCGGACATGTCAAGTTGATCGGCCAGTTAAAGTGATCATTCTCAACTGATCATTGGTGCTCAATGAGTAAAGGCTTATAAATGAAGCATATGCATGGCATCACACAGTTTTGGCTAGATTGGATAACTTGAATGCTTTTTCGTATCTTTTTTGTCTCAAATTTGTTACAATATAGAAATTTGAGCTACCGTAACATGGGCATTGGATTCGTGTTATTCTGAATAAATCAAAAGGTACGTACGATTTTGTGAGGACATGTCAAGTTGATCTCCTAGTTAAAGTGACCATTCTAAACTTATCATTGGTGCTCATTAAGTAAATGCTTATAAATGAAGCATAAAGCATGGCATCACGCAGTTTTAGATAGCGTGAATCACTTGGATGCTTTGTGGTATCTAGTTATGTCTCGAATTCTTTTACAATTAAAAAAAAATTAAGCTGGCTTAGTGTGGGCATTGCATTCGTGTCATTCTGAGCTCTAAATCAAAGTGACATCCGATTTTGTGCGGATATGTCAAGATCTGCCAGTTACATTGATCATTCTAAACTGATCATTGGTTCTCTTTGAGTAAAGACTTATAAATGAAGCATAATGAATGGCATCACGGAGTTCGGAATAGATTGGATTACATGGACGCTTTGTCGTATCTATTTATGTCTCAAACTTTGTCAAAATATAGAAATTTGAGCTACCTTAACGTGGGCATTGGATTCGTGTCATTCTGAGCTATAAATCAAAAGTTCTGGACGATTTGGTCTGGACATGTTGAGTTGAACGGGCAGGTTAAGTGATAATTCCAAACTGATCATTGGTGCTCATTGAGTAAAGGCGTATAAATGAAGCATAATACATGCCATCACGCAGTTCGGGATAGATTGGATTACATGGACGCTTTGTCGTATCTATTTCTGTCTCAAATTTTGTCACAACATAGAAAATTGAGCTTTCTTAACGTGGGCATTGGATTCGTGTCATTCTGAGCTCTAAATCAAAAGTTACGGACCGTTTAGTGCAGACATGTCATGTTGATCAGCCAGTTAAAGTGATCATTCTAAAATTATCATTGGTGCTCATTGAGTAAAGGCTTATAAATGAAGCATAAAGCATGTCATCACAAAGTTTGGGATAGAGTGGATTACTTGGACGCTTTGTCGTATCTAGTTCTATCTCAAATTTTTTCACAATATAAAAAATGAGCTACCTTATTGTTGGCATTCGATTCGCGTTATTCTGAGCTATAAATCAATAGTTACAATGACTTAGTGCGGACATTTGAAGTTTATCAGCCAGTTAAAGCAATCATTCTAAAGTGATCATTGGTGCTCATTGACTAAAGCATATAAATGAAGCATATTTCATGGCATCACGCAGTTTAGGATAGATTGGATTACATGGATGCATTTTCGTATCTATTTCTGTCTCAAATTTTGTTACAATATAGAAATCGAGCTAGGTTAACGTGGGAATTGGATTCTTGTCATTCTGAGCTCTAAATCAAAAGTTATGGACGATTTAGTGCGGACATGTTAAATTGATCGGCCATGTTAAGTAATAATTCAAAACTAATCATTGGTTCTCATTGGATAAAGGGATATAAATGAAGTATAATGCATGGCATCACGCAGTTCGGGATAGATTGGATTTCATGGACGCCTTGTCGTATCTATTTCGGTCTCAAATTTTGTCACAATATAGAAAATGTAGCTTCCTTAACGTGGACATTGGATTATTGTCATTCTGAGCTCTAAATCAAAAGTTAGGGTTGGTTTAGTGCAGACATGTCAAGTTGTTCAGCCAGTTAATGTGATCATTCTAAACTTATCATTGGTGCTCATTGAGTAAAGGCTTATAAATGAAGCATAATGCATGACATCTCGCAATTCAGAATAGATTGGTTTGCTTGGACGCTTTGTCGTATCTATTTCTGTCTCAAAATTTGTCAAAATATAGAAAATTGAGCTAGATTAACATGGGCATTTGATTCGTTTTATTCTGATCTCTAAATCAAAAGTTACGGATGATTTAGTGTAAGCATGTCAAGTTGATCTCCTAGTTAAAGTGATCATTTTAAACTGATCATTGGTACTCATAAAGTAAACCCTTATCAATAAAGCATAGAGCAAGGCATCATAGAGTCTGGGATATAGTGGATTACTTGGACGCTTTGTCGTATCTAGTTCTATCTCAATTTTTTCACAATATAAAAAAATGAGCTACCATATTGTGGGCATTGGATTCGTGTTATTCTGAGCTCTAAATCAATAGTTACAACGATTTAGTGCAGACATTTGAAGTTTATCGGCCAGTTAAAGCGATCATTCTAAAGTTATTATTGATGCTCATTGAGTAAAGGCATATAAATGAAGCATATGTCATGGCATCACCCAGTTCGGGATAGATTGGATTACATGGATGCTTTTCCGTATTTATTTCTATCTCAAATTTTATCACAATATAGAAATCGAGCTAGCTTAACGTGGGCATTGGATTCGTGTCATTCTGAGCTCTAAATCATAAGTTACGGACGATTTAATGCGGACATGTAAAATTCATAGGCATGTTAAAATGATCATTCTAAACTGATCATTGGTGCTGATTGAGTGAAGGCTTATAAATGAAGCATAATGCATGACATCATGAAGTTCGTGAAAGATTGGGTTAATTGGACACTTTGTCGTATCTATTTCTGTCTCAAATTTTGTCACAATATAGAATATAAAGCTAGCTTAACGTGGGCATTGGATTTGTGTCATTTTGAGCTCTAAATCATAAGTTAAGGACGATTTAGTGCAAACATGTAAAATTGATCGGCCAGTTAAAGTGATAATTCTAAACTCATCATTGGTGCTCATTGAGTAAAGGCTTATAAATGAAGCATAATGAATGGCATCACACATTTTGGGATAGATTGGGTTACATGGACGCTTTGTCGTATCTATTTCTGTCTCAAATTTGTCACCATATAGATATTGAGCTAGCTTAAAGTGGGCATTGGATTCATGTCATTATGAGCTCTCAATCATAAGTTACGGATGATTTATTGCAAACATGTCAAAATGATTGGCCAATTAAAGTGATCATTCTAAATAGATCATTTGTGCTCATTGGGTAAAGGCTTATAAATTAAGCATAATGCATGACATCATGCAGTTCAAGATAGATTCGATTACTTGAACGCTTTTTCGTATCGATTTATGTCTCCAATTTTGTCATAGTATAGAAAATTGAGT
>JAEVFF010000264.1:525415-551231 GCA_018901945.1 Pugionium dolabratum
TTCGAGTCAGTTTTAGCTCTAAAACATATGTTACGGACAATTTAATATGTTATAGGCAGTTAAAGTGATCACTCTAAACTAATCATTCGTGCTCCTTGAGAAAAGGCTTATAAATGAAGCATAATGCATGGCATCATGCAGTTTTGGCTAAATTGGATTACTTGAACGCGCTTTTTCGTATCTATTTATGTCTCAATTTTTGTCACAATATAGAAAATTGAGGTACCTTAACGTGGGAATTGGATTCGTGTTATTCTGAGCTATAAATCAAAAGTCACAGACATTTTAGTGCGGATAAGTCAAGTTGATCGCCTCGTTAAAGCGATAATTCTAAACCGATCACTGATACTCATTACGTAAATGCCTATAGATGAAGCATAAAACATGACATCACAAATTTTGGGATAGAGTTAATTACTTGGACGCTTTGTCATATCAAGTTTTGTCTCAAATTTTTCAAAATAAAAAAATTGAGCTAGCTTAACGTCGGCATTGGATTCGTGTCATTCTGATCTCCGAATCAAAAGTTACGGACGATGTATTGCAGACATGTCAAATTGAAGTGATCATTCTAAACTAATCATTGGTGCTTATAGAGTAAAGGCTAATAAATGAAGCATAATGCATGACATCATGCAGTTCGGGATAGATTGGATTACTTGAACGCTTTGTCGTATCTATTTCTGTCTAAGATTTTTTCACAAAATAGAAAATTCAGCTAGTTTAACGTGGGCATTGGATTCATTTCATTCTGAGCTCTAAACCAAACGTTACGGACGATTTAAGGTGGACATGCCAAGTTGATCCGCCAGTTATAGTGTAATATTCTAAACTAATCATTGCTTATAAATGAAATGTAGTGCATGGCATCACACAGTTTTTGCTGGATTGGATTATTTGAATGCCTATTTGTATCTATTTCTTTCTCAAAGTTTCTCACAATATAAAAAATTGAGGTAGCTTAATGTGGGCATTGGTTTCGTGTCATTCTGAGCTCTAAATCAAAAGTTACAGACGATTTAGTGAAGACATGTCAAGTTGATCGGTAAATTAAAGTGATCATTCTAAACTGATCATTGGTGCTCACTGAGTAAAGGCATATAAATGAGTCATAATGCATGGCATCACGCAGTTCGGTATAGATTGGATTACATGGACACTTTGTCGTATCTATTGTTGTCTCAAATTTTGTCACAATATAGAATTTGGCTAGCTTTAACGTGGGCATTGGATTCGTGTCATTCTGAGCTCTAAATCAAAAGTTACGGTCGATTTAGTGCAGACATGTCAAGTTGATCGGCCAATAAAAATGATCTTTCTTAACTAATCATTGGTGCTCATTGCTTAAAAAGCTTATAAGTGAAGCATAATGCATGTCATCACACACATTTGAATAGATCGGATTATTTAGAAACTTTGTCATCTCTATTTCTGTCTATAATTTTGTCAGAATATAGAAAATTGAGGTAGTTTAACGTGGGCATTTGATTCGTTTAATTCTTAGCACTAAATCATAAGTTAAGGACAAATTAGTGCGGAGATGTAAAGTTGCTAGGCCAGTTAAAGTGATCATTCTAGACTGATCATTGGTGCTGATAAAGTAAATGTTTATAAATGAAGCATAAAGCATGTCATTACAAAGTTCCGGGTAGATTGGATTACTTGGACGCTCTATCGTCTCTACTTCTCTCTCAAATTTTGTCAAAATATAGAAAATTGAGCTAGTCTAACATGGGCATTGGATTCGTACGATTCCAAGGTCTAAATCAAAAGTTACATACGATTTAGTGCGGACATGTCAAGTTAATAGGCCAGTTAATATGATTATTCTAAACTGATAATTCTAGCTCATTAATTAAAAGTTTATAAATGTAGCATAATGAATGCCATCATGCAGTTCGGGATTGATTGGATTACATGGATGCTTTTTTGTACCTATTTTCGTTTTAATTTTTTTCAGAATATAGAAAATTGAGTTAGCTTAACATGGCCATTGGATTCGTGTCATTCTTAGCTCTAAATCAATGGTTACAGACGATTTGGTGTGGACATGTCAATTTGATCATCAAGTTAAAATGATCATTCTTAACTAATTATTGATGCTTATTGAGTAAGGGCTTATAAATGAAAGATAATGCAGGGCATTACACAGTTAGGGATAGATTGAATTACTTGGACGCTTTGTTATATCTAGTTATGTCACAATATAGAAAATTGAACTAGGTAAACGTGGACATTGGATTCGTGTCATTCACAGCTCGAAATCATAAGTTACAGATAATTTAGTGCGGACATGTCAAGTTGATCAGCAAGTAAAAATAATCATTCGTAGCTGATAATTGGTGCTCATTGATTAAAAGCTTATAAATGAAGCATAATGCATAGCATCACACAGTTTGGAATAGATTGGATTACTTGGACGACTTGTCGTGTCAATTTTTGTCTATAACTTTTTCAATATGTAGAAAATTGAGCTAGCTTAACAATGGTATTGGATTCGTGTCAATCTGAGCTCTGAATCATAAGTTACGGGGGATTTAGTGCGGACATGTCAAGTTGATCGGCCAGTTAAAGTGATGATTCTAAACTGATCATTGGTACAGATTAAGTAAACACTTATAAAAGAAGAATAAAGCATGGTATCACGAAATTTTGGATAGATTGGATTACTTGGATGCTATGTCGTCTATATTTCTATCTCAAATTTTATCAAAATATAGAAAATTGAGCTAGCTTAACGTGTGCATTGGATTCATGTCATTCCGAGGTCTAAATCAAAAGTTACATACAATTTAGTGCGGACATGTCATGTTGATAGGCCAGTTAATATGACTATTCTAAAGTGATCATTAGTGCTCATTGAGTAAGGGCTAATAAGTTAATCATAATCATGGTATCACGCATTTTTGGTTAGATTGGATTACTTGGACTCTTTTTCGTATCTATTTATGTCTCAAATTTTTTCACAATATAAAAAATTGAGCCAGCTTAATGTGGGAATTGGATTCGTGTCATTCTGAGCTCTAAATCAAAAGTTACGAACGATTTAGTGCGGACATGTCAAGTTGATCGGCCTGTTAAAATGATCAACCTTAACTGATTATTGGTGCCCATAGAGTAAATGCTTATTAATGAAGCATAATGCATGGCATCACGCAGTACGGGATTGAATGGATTACTTGGATGCTTTGTCATATTTATTTCTGTCAAAAATTTTGTCACAATATAGAAAATTGAGCTAGCTTAACGTGGGCAATTGGATCGTGTCAGTATGAGCTCTAAATCATAAGTTACGGATGATTTAGTGCGGATATGTCAAGTTGATAGGCCAATTAAAATGATCTTTCTTAACTGATCATTGGTGCTCATTGCTGAAAAGCTTATAAGTGAAGCATAATGCATGGCATCACGCACTTTGGAATAGATTGGATTATTTAGACACTTTGTCTTCTCTATTTCAGTCTATAATTTTGTCAAAATATAGAAATTGAGGTAGCTTAACGTGGGCATTGGATTCGTGTCATTCTTAGCTCTAAATCATAAGTTACAGGCGAATTAGTGGGGACATGTGAAGTTGCTAGGCCAGTTAAAGTGATCATTCTAAACTGATCATTGGTGCTGATAAAGTAAATGCTTATAAATGAAGCATAAAGCATGGCATTACGAAGTTCCGGATAGACTTGATTACTTGAACGCTCTGTCGCCTCTACTTCTATTTCAAATTTTGGCAAGATATAGAAAATTGAGCTAGCTTAACATTGGCATTGGATTCGTGCCATTACAAGGTCTAAATCAAAAGTTACATACGATTTATTGCGGACATGTCAAGTTGATAGGCCAGTTAATATGATTATTCTAAACTGATCATTCTAGCTCATTAATTAAAGGCTTATAAATGTAGCATAATGAATGCCATCATGCAGTTTGGGATAGATTGGATTACTTGGACGCTTTTTTCGTACCTATTTTTGTTTTAAATTTTTTCAGAATATAGAAAATTGGGTTAGCTTAACATGGGCATTGGATTCGTGTCGTTCTGAGCTCTAAATCAAAAGTTACGAACGATTTAGTGAATACATATCAAGTTGATCGGATAGTTAAAATGATTATTCTGAACTGATCATTGGTGCTCATTGAGTAAAGGCTTATAAATGAAACATAATGCATGGCATCATGCATTTCGAGACAGATTGGATTACTTGGATACTTTGTCATATCAATTTCATTCTCACTTTTTGTCACAATATAAAAAATTGAGCTAGCTTAACGTGGGCATTGGATTCATGTCTTTCTCAGCTCTAAATCTAAAGTTATGCACCATTTAGTGTGGAAATGTCAAGTTTATCGGAAAGTTAAAATGATCATTTTATTGATAATTGGTACTCATTGATTAAAAGCTTATAAATAAATCATAATGTATGGCATCCCGCAGTTTGAGATAGATTGGATTAGTTGGAAGCTTTGTCGTCTCTAATTTTGTCTATAACATTTTTCAAAGTATAGAAATTTGAGCTAGCTTAACATTGGCATTGGATTCATGTCATTCTGAGCTCTAAATCATAAGTTACAGACGATTTAGTGCGGACATGTCAGGTTGATTGGCCAGGTAAAGTGATCATTCTTAACTGATCATTGGTGCTCAATGAGTATAGGCTTAGAAATGAAGCATAATGCATGGCATCATGTAGTGTGGGATAGATTGGATTACATGTACGTTTTGTCGTATCTATTTTGGTCTCAAATTTTGTGACAATATAGAAGATTGAGCTAGCTTAACATGGGCATTGGATTCGTGTCATTCTTAGCTCTAAATCAAAGGCTACTAGACGATTTTGTGCGGACATGTCAATTTGATCATCAAGTTAAAATGATCATTCTTAACTAATTATTGATGCTTATTGAGTAAGGGCTTATAAATGAAAGATAATGCAGGGCATTACACAGTTAGGGATACATTGAATTACTTGGACGCTTTGTTATATCTAGTTATGTCACAATATAAAAAATTGAACTAGGTAAACGTGGACATTGGATTCGTGTCATTCACAGCTCAAAATCATAAGTTACAGATAATTTAGTGCTGACATGTCAAGTTGATCAGCAAGTTAAAATAATCATTCGTAGCTGATAATTGGTGCTCATTGATTAAAAGCTTATAAATGAAGCATAATGCATAGCATCACACAGTTTGGAATAGATTGGATTACTTGGATGACTTATCGTGTCAATTTTTGTCTATAAATTTTTCAAAATATAGAAAATTGATCTAGCTTAACATCGGTATTAGATTCCTGTCAATCTGAGCTCTGAATCATAAGTTACGGGCGATTTAGTGCGGACATGTCAAGTTGATCGGCCAGTTAAAGTGATGATTCTAAACTGATCATTGTTACAGATTAAGTAAACACTTATAAAAGAAGAATAAAGCATGGTATCACGAAATTTTGGATAGATTGGATTACGTGGATGCTATGTCGTCTATATTTCTATCTCAAATTTTATCAAAATATAGAAAATTGAGCTAGCTTAACGTGTGCATTGGATTCATGTCATTCCGAGGTCTAAATCAAAAGTTACATACAATTTAGTGCGGACATGTCATGTTTATAGGCCAGTTAATATGACTATTCTAAAGTGATCATTAGTGCTCATTGAGTAAGGGCTAATAAGTTAATCATAATCATGGTATCACACATTTTTGGTTAGATTGGATTACTTGGACTCTTTTTCGTATCTATTTATGTCTCAAATTTTTTCACAATATAAAAAATTGAGCCAGCTTAATGTGGGAATTGGATTCGTGTCATTCTGAGCTCTAAATCAAAAGTTACGAACGAATTAGTGCGGACATGTCAAGTTGATCGGCATGTTAAAATGATCAACCTTAACTGATTATTGGTGCCCATAGAGTAAATGCTTATTAATGAAGCATAATGCATGGCATCACGCAGTACGGGATAGAATGGATTACTTGGAAGCTTTGTCGTATTTATTTGTGTCGAAACTTTTGTCACAATATAGAAAATTGAGCTAGCTTAACGTGGGCAATTGGATTCGTGTCAGTATGAGCTCTAAATCACAAGTTACGGATGATTTAGTGTAGACATGTCAAGTTGATCGGCCAATTGAAATGATCTTTGTTAACTAATCATTGGTGCTCATTGCTCAAAAGCTTATAAGTGAAGCATAATGCATGGCATCACGCACTTTGGAATAGATTAGATTATTTAGACACTTTGTCGTCTCTATTTCAGTCTATAATTTTGTCAAAATATAGAAAATTGAGGTAGCTTAACGTGGGCATTGGATTCGTGTCATTCTTAGCTCTAAATCATAGGTTACAGGCGAATTAGTGGGGACATGTGAAGTTGCTAGGCCAGTTAAAGTGATCATTCTAAACTGATCATTGGTGCTGATAAAGTAAATGCTTATAAATGAAGCATAAAGCATGGCATTACAAAGTTCCGGATAGACTTGATTACTTGAATGCTATGTCGCCTCTACTTCTATCTCCTATTTGGGCAAGATATAGAAAACTGAGCTAGCTAAACATTGGCATTAGATTCGTGCCATTCCAAGGTCTAAATCAAAAGTTACATACGATTTATTGCGGACATGTCAAGTTGTAGGCCAGTTAATATGATTATTCTAAACTGATCATTCTAGCTCATTAATTAAAGGCTTATAAATGTAGCATAATGAATGCCATCATGCAGTTTGGGATAGATTGGATTACTTGGACGCTTTTTTCGTACCTATTTTTGTTTTAAATTTTTTCAGAATATAGAAAATTGGGTTAGCTTAACATGGGCATTGGATTCGTGTCGTTCTGAGCTCTAAATCAAAACTTACGAACAATTTAGTGAATACATATCAAGTTGATCGGATAGTTAAAATGATTATTCTGAACTGATCATTGGTGCTCGTTGAGTAAAGGCTTATAAATGAAACATAATGCATGGCATCATGCATTTCGAGATAGATTGCATTACTTGGATACTTTGTCATATCAATTTCATTCTCACTTTTTGTCACAATATAAAAAATTGAGCTAGCTTAACGTGGGCATTGGATTCATGTCTTTCTCAGCTCTAAATCTAAAGTTATGCACCATTTAGTGTGGAAATGTCAAGTTTATCGGAAAGTTAAAATGATCATTTTAATTGATAATTGGTACTCATTGATTAAAAGATTATAAATAAATCATAATGTACGGCATCCCGCAGTTTGAGATAGATTGGATTAGTTGGAAGCTTTGTCGTCTCTAATTTTGTCTATAACATTTTTCAAAGTATAGAAATTTGAGCTAGCTTAAAATTGGCATTGGATTCCTGTCATTCTGAGCTCTAAATAATAACTTACAGACGATTTAGTGCGGACATGTCAAGTTGATCGGCCAGGTAAAGTGATCATTCTTAACTGATCATTGGTGCTCAATGAGTATAGGCTTAGAAATGAAGCATAATGCATGGCATCATGTAGTGCGGGATAGATTGGATTACATGTACGTTTTGTCGTATCTATTTTGGTCTCAAATTTTGTGACAATATAGAAATTTGAGCTAGCTTAACGTGGGCATTGGATTCGTGTCATTCTTAGCTCTAAATCAAAGGCTACAGACGATTTGGTGCGGACATGTCAATTTGATCATCAAGTTAAAATGATCATTCTTAACTAATCATTGATGCTTATTGAGTAAGGGCTTATAAATGAAACATAATGCATGGCATCACACAGTTCGAGATAGATTGAATTACTTGGACGCTTTGTTATATCTATTTATGTCACAATATAGAAAATTGAGCTAGGTAAACGTGGACATTGGATTCGTGTCATTCTGAGCTCGAAATCATAAGTTACAGATAATTTAGTGCGGACATGTCAAGTTGATCAGTAAGTTAAAATGATCATTCTTAGCTGATAATTGGTGCTCATTGATTAAAAGCTTATAAATGAAGCATAATGCATAGCATCACACAGGTTGGGATAGATTGGATTACTTGGACCACTTGTCGTCTCAATTTTTGTCTATAATTTTTTCAAATATAGAAAATTGAGCTAGCTTAACGTGGGTATTGGATTCGTGTCAATCTGAGCTCTGAATCATAAGTTACGGACGATTTAGTGCGGACATGTCAAGTTGATCGGCCAGTTAAAGTGATCATTCTAAACTGATCATTGGTACAGATTAAGTAAACACTTATAAAAGAAGAATAAAGCATGGTATCACGAAATTCTGGAGAGATTGGATTACTTGGATGCTATGTCGTATATATTTCTATCTCAAATTTTGTCAAAATATAGAAAATTGAGCTGGCTTAACGTGTGCATTTGATTCATGTCATTCCGAGGTCTAAATCAAAAGTTACATACAATTTAGTGCGGACATGTCATGTTGATAGGCCAGTTAATATGACTATTCTAAAGTGATCATTAGTGCTCATTGAGTAAGGGCTAATAAGTTAATCATAATCATGGTATCACGCATTTTTGGTTAGATTGGATTACTTGGACTCTTTTTCGTATCTATTTATGTCTCAAATTTTTTCACAATATAAAAAATTGAGCCAGCTTAATGTGGGAATTGGATTCGTGTCATTCTGAGCTCTAAATCAAAAGTTACGAACGATTTAGTGCGGACATGTCAAGTTGATCGGCCTGTTAAAATGATCAACCTTAACTGATTATTGGTGCCCATAGAGTAAATGCTTATTAATGAAGCATAATGCATGGCATCACGCAGTACGGGATTGAATGGATTACTTGGATGCTTTGTCATATTTATTTCTGTCAAAAATTTTGTCACAATATAGAAAATTGAGCTAGCTTAACGTGGGCAATTGGATTCGTGTCAGTATGAGCTCTAAATCATAAGTTACGGATGATTTAGTGCGGATATGTCAAGTTGATAGGCCAATTAAAATGATCTTTCTTAACTGATCATTGGTGCTCATTGCTGAAAAGCTTATAAGTGAAGCATAATGCATGGCATCACGCACTTTGGAATAGATTGGATTATTTAGACACTTTGTCTCTCTATTTCAGTCTATAATTTTGTCAAAATATAGAAATTGAGGTAGCTTAACGTGGGCATTGGATTCGTGTCATTCTTAGCTCTAAATCATAAGTTACAGGCGAATTAGTGGGGACATGTGAAGTTGCTAGGCCAGTTAAAGTGATCATTCTAAACTGATCATTGGTGCTGATAAAGTAAATGCTTATAAATGAAGCATAAAGCATGGCATTACGAAGTTCCGGATAGACTTGATTACTTGAACGCTCTGTCGCCTCTACTTCTATTTCAAATTTTGGCAAGATATAGAAAATTGAGCTAGCTTAACATTGGCATTGGATTCGTGCCATTACAAGGTCTAAATCAAAAGTTACATACGATTTATTGCGGACATGTCAAGTTGATAGGCCAGTTAATATGATTATTCTAAACTGATCATTCTAGCTCATTAATTAAAGGCTTATAAATGTAGCATAATGAATGCCATCATGCAGTTTGGGATAGATTGGATTACTTGGACGCTTTTTCGTACCTATTTTTGTTTTAAATTTTTTCAGAATATAGAAAATTGGGTTAGCTTAACATGGGCATTGGATTCGTGTCGTTCTGAGCTCTAAATCAAAAGTTACGAACGATTTAGTGAATACATATCAAGTTGATCGGATAGTTAAAATGATTATTCTGAACTGATCATTGGTGCTCGTTGAGTAAAGGCTTATAAATGAAACATAATGCATGGCATCATGCATTTCGAGACAGATTGAATTACTTGGATACTTTGTCATATCAATTTCATTCTCACTTTTTGTCACAATATAAAAAACTGAGCTAGCTTAACGTGGGCATTGGATTCATGTCTTTCTCAGCTCTAAATCTAAAGTTATGCACCATTTAGTGTGGAAATGTCAAGTTTATCGGAAAGTTAAAATGATCATTTTAATTGATAATTGGTACTCATTGATTAAAAGATTATAAATAAATCATAATGTACGGCATCCCGCAGTTTGAGATAGATTGGATTAGTTGGAAGCTTTGTCGTCTCTAATTTTGTCTATAACATTTTTCAAAGTATAGAAATTTGAGCTAGCTTAACATTGGCATTGGATTCATGTCATTCTGAGCTCTAAATCATAACTTACAGACGATTTAGTGCGGACATGTCAGGTTGATTGGCCAGGTAAAGTGATCATTCTTAACTGATCATTGGTGCTCAATGAGTATAGGCTTAGAAATGAAGCATAATGCATGGCATCATGTAGTGTGGGATAGATTGGATTACATGTACGTTTTGTCGTATCTATTTTGGTCTCAAATTTTGTGACAATATAGAAATTGAGGTAGCTTAACGTGGGCATTGGATTCGTGTCATTCTTAGCTCTAAATCAAAGGCTACAGACGATTTGTTGCGGACATGTCAATTTGATCATCAAGTTAAAATGATCATTCTTAACTAATCATTGATGCTTATTGAGTAAGGGCTTATAAATGAAACATAATGCATGGCATCACACAGTTCGAGATAGATTGAATTACTTGGACGCTTTGTTATATCTATTTATGTCACAATATAGAAAATTGAGCTAGGTAAACGTGGACATTGGATTCTTGTCATTCAGAGCTCGAAATCATAAGTTACAGATAGTTTAGTGCGGACATGTCAAGTTGATCAGCAAGTTAAAATGATCATTCTTAGCTGATTATTGGTGCTCATTAATTAAAAGCTTATAAATGAAGCATAATGCATAACATCACACAGTTTGAGATAGATTGGATTACTTGGACGACTTGTTGTCTCAATTTTTGTCTATAATTTGTTCAAAATATAGAAAATTGAGCTACCTTAACGTGGGTATTGGATTCGTGTCAATCTGAGCTCTGAATCATAAGTTACGGATGATTTAGTGCGGACATGTCAAGTTGATCGGCCAGTTAAAGTGATGATTCTAAACTGATCATTGGTACATATTAAGTAAACACTTATAAAAGAAGAATAAAGCATGGTATCACGAAATTTTGGATAGATTGGATTACTTGGACGCTATATCGTCTATATTTCTATCTCAAATTTTTTCAAAATATAGAAAATTGAGCTAGCTTAACGTGTGCATTGGATTCATGTCATTCCGGGGTCTTAATCAAAAGTTACATACAATTTAGTGCAGACATGTCATGTTGATAGGCCAGTTAATATGACTATTCTAAAGTGATCATTAGTGCTCATTGTGTAAGGGCTAATAAGTTAATCATAATCATGGTATCACGCAATTTTGGTTAGATTGGATTACTTGGACGCTTTTTCGTATCTATTTATGTCTCAAATTTTTTCACAATATAAAAAATTGAGTCACCTTAATGTGGGCATTGGGTTCGTGTCAATCTGAGGTCTAAATCAAAAGTTACGAACGATTTAGTGCGGACATGTCAAGTTGATCGGCATGTTAAAATGATCAACCTTAACTGATTATTGGTGCCCATTGAGTAAATGCTTATTAATGAAGCATAATGCATGGCATCACGCAGTATGGGATAGACTGGATTACTTGGACGCTTTGTCGTATTTATTTCTGTCGAAAATTTTGTCACAATATAGACAATTGAGCTAGCTTAACGTGGGCTATTGTTTTCGTGTCAGTATGAGCTCTAAATCATAAGTTACGGATGATTTAGTACGGAGACGTCAAGTTGATCGGCCAATTAAAATGATCTTTCTTAACTGATCATTAGTGCTCAATGCTTAAAAGCTTATAAGTGAAGCATAATGCATGGCATCACGCATTTTGAAATAGATTGGATTATTTAGACACTTTGTCGTCTCTATTTCAGTCTATAATTTTGTCAAAATATAGAAAATTGAGGTAGCTTAACGTGGGCAATGGATTCGTGTCATTCTTAGCTCTAAATCATAAGTTACAGGCGAATTAGTGGGGACATATGAAGTTGCTAGGCCAGTTAAAGTGATCATTCTGAACTGATCATTGGTGCTGATAAAGTAAATGCTTATAAATGAAGCTAAAGCATGGCATTACGAAGTTCGGGATAGACTTGATTACTTGAACGCTCTGTCGCCTCAACTTCTATCTCAAATTTTGTCAAAATATAGAACATTGAGCTAGCTTAACATTAGCATTGGATTCGTGCCATTCCAAGGTCTAAATCAAAAGTTACATACGATTTATTGCGGACATGTCAAGTTGATAGGCCAGTTAATATGATTATTCTAAACTTATCATTCTAGCTCATTAATGAAAGGCTTATAAATGTAGCATAATGAATGCCATCATGCAGTCTGGGATAGATTGGATTACTTGGACGCTTTTTTCGTACCTATTTTTGTTTAAAATTTTTTCAGAATAAAGAAAATTGGGTTAGCTTAACATGGGCACTGGATTTGTGTCGTTCTGAGCTCTAAATCAAAAGTTACGAACGATTTAGTGAATACATATCAAGTTGATCGGATAGTTTAAATGATTATTCTGAACTGATTATTGGTGCTCTTGAGTAAAGGCTTATAAATGAAACATAATGCATGGCATCACGCATTTTGAGATAGATTGGATTACTTGGATACTTTGTCGTATCAATTTCATTCTCACTTTTTTTCACAATATAAAAAATTGAGCTAGCCCAACGTGGGCATTGGATTCATGTCTTTCTCAGCTCTAAATCTAAAGTTACGCACCATTTAGTGTGGAAATGTCAAGTTTGTCGGAAAGTTAAAATGATCATTTTAATTGATAATTGGTGCTCATTGAATAAAAGCTTATAAATAAATCATAATGCATGGCATCACGCAGTTTGAGATAGATTGGATTAGTTGGAAGCTTTGTCGTCTCTAATTTTGTCTATAATATTTATCCAAAAATAGAAATTTGAGCAACCTTAACTTTGGCGTTGGATTCATATCATTTTGAGGTCTAAATCATAAGTTACAGACGATTTAGTGCAGACCTGTCAAGTTGATGGGCCAGGTAAAGTGATCATTTTTAACTGATCAGTGGTGCTCAATGAGTATAGGCTTAGAAATGAAGCATAATGCATGGCATCATGTAGTGTGGGATAGATTGGATTACATGTACGTATTGTCGTATCTATTTTGATCTCAAATTTTGTGACAATATAGAAAATTGAGCTAGCTTAACATGGGCATTGGATTCGTGTCATTCTTAGCTCTAAATCAAAGGTTACAGATGATTTGGTGCGGACATGTCAATTTGATCATCAAGTTAAAATGATCATTCTTAACTAATCATTGATGCTTATTGAGTAAGGGCTTATAAATGAAACATAATGCATGGCATCACACAGTTCGAGATAGATTGAATTACTTGGACGCTTTGTTATATCTATTTATGTCACAATATAGAAAATTGAGCTAGGTAAACGTGGACATTGGATTCGTGTCATTCAGAGCTCGAAATCATAAGTTACAGATAATTTAGTGCGGCCATGTCAAGTTGATCAGTAAGTTAAAATGATCATTCTTAGCTGATAATTGGTGCTCATTAATTAAAAGCTTATAAATGAAGCATAATGCATAGCATCGCACAGGTTGGGATACATTGGATTACTTGGACCACTTGTCGTCTCAATTTTTGTCTATAATTTTTTCAAAATATAGAAAATTGAGCTAGCTTAACGTGGGTATTGGATTCGTGTCAATCTGAGCTCTGAATCATAAGTTACGGACGATTTAGTGGGGACATGTGAAGTTGCTAGGCCAGTTAAAGTGATCATTCAAAACTGATCATTGGTACATATTAAGTAAACACTTATAAAGGAAGAATAAAGCATGGTATCACGAAATTCTGGAGAGATTGGATTACTTGGATGCTATGTCATCTATATTTCTATCTCAAATTTTGTCAAAATATAGAAAATTGAGCTAGCTTAACGTGTGCATTGGTTTCATGTAATTCCGAGGTCTAAATCAAAAGTTACATACAATTTAGTGCGAACATGTCATGTTTATAGGCCAGTTAATATGACTATTCTAAAGTGATCATTAGTGCTCATTGAGTAAGGGCTAATAAGTTAATCATAATCATGGTATCACGCAATTTTGGTTAGATTGGATTACTTGGACGCTTTTTCGTATCTATTTATCTCTCAAATTTTTTCACAATATAAAAAATTGAGCCAGCTTAATGTGGGCATTGGATTCTTGTCATTCTAAGCTCTAAATCAAAAGTTAGTGTGGACATGTCAAGTTGATCGGCCTGTTAAAATGATCAACCTTAACTGATTAGTGGTGCCCATAGAGTAAATGCTTATTAATGAAGCAAAATGCATGGCATCACGCAGTATGGGATAGACTGAATTACTTGCACGCTTTGTCGTATTTATTTCTGTCGAAAATTTTGTCACAATATAGAAAATTGAGCTAGCTTAACGTGGGCAATTGGATTCGTGTTAGTATGAGCTCTAAATCATAAGTTACGGATGATTTTGTGCGGACATGTCAAGTTTATCGGCCAATTAAAATGATCTTTCTTAACAGATCATTGGTGCTCATTGCTTAAAAGCTTATAAGTGAAGCATAACTGATCATTGGTGCTCATTGCATTGGATTCATGTCATTATGAGCTCTAAATCATAAGATACAGACGATTTAGTGCGGACATGTCAAGTTGATCAGCCAGGTAAAGTGATTATTCTAAACTGATCATTGGTTCAGATTAAGTAAACGCTTACAAAAGATGCATTACTTGGACACTTTACGTCTCTATTTCTATAGATTAAAGGCTTGTAAATGAAGCATAATGCATGACATCACCCAGTTCGGGATAGGTTAGAATACTTGGATGCTTTTTTGTATCTATTTTTGTATCAGATGATGTCACAATATAGAAAATTGAGCAAGCTTAATGTAGGCATTGGATTCGTGTCATTCTAAGCTCTAAATCATAAGTTACGGATGATTTAGTGAGGATATGTCAAGTTGATCGGCCATTTAGAGTGATCATTCTAACCTGATCATTGCTGCTCATTGAGTAAAGGGTTATAAATGAAGCAAAATGCATGACATCACGCAATTTTGGCTACCTTGGATTACTTGAACGCTTTTTGGTATTCTGAGCTCATTGAGTAAAGGCTTATAAATGAAGCATATGCATGGCATCACGCAGTTTTGGCTAGATTGGATTACTTGAATGCTTTTTTGTATCTATTTTTTTCTCAAATTTTGTCACAATATAAAAAATTGAGCTAGCTTAACAAGGGCATTGGATTCATGTTATTCTGAACTCTAAATCAAAAGTTACGTACGATTTTGTGCAGACATGTCAAGTTGATCGCCTTGTTAAAGTGACCATTCTAAACTGATCATTGGTGCTCATTAAGCAAACGCATATAAATGAAGCATAAAGCATGGCATCACGCAGTTTTAGATAGCGTGAATTACTTGGACGCTTTTTCGTATCTAGTTCTTACAATATAAAAAATTGAGTTAGCTTAACGTGTGCATTGGATTCGTGTCATTCTGAGCTCTAAATCAAAAGTGACAGACAATTTTGTGCGGATATGTCAAGATCGACAAGTTACATTGATCATTCTCAACTGATCATTGGTGCTCATTGAGTAAAGGCTTATAAATGAAGCAAAATGCATGGCATCACGTAGTTTTGGCTAGCTTGAATTACTTGAATTTCTGTTTCGTATCTATTTTGGTATTGAATTTTGTCACAATATAGAAAATTGAATTAGGTTAATGTGGGCATTGGATTCGTGATATTCGGAGCTTTAAATCAAAAGTTATGGACGATTTAGTGCGGACATGTCAAGCTGATCGCTTAACTGAAGTGATCATTTGATACTGATCATTGGTGCTCATTAAGTAAACGCATATAAATGAAGCATAATGCATGATATAACGCAGTTCGGGATAGACTGGATTACTTGGACGCTTTGCGTATCTATTTTTGTCTCAAATTTTGCCACAATATAGAAAACATAGCTCGCTTAACGTGGGCATTGGATTCGTGTTATTATGAGCTCTAAATCAAAAATGATGGATATTTTAGTGCAGACATGTAAAGTTGATCGACCAGTTAAATTGATCATTCTAAACTGATCATTGATGCTCATTTATTAATGGCTTATAAATGAAGCATAATACATGACATCACATAGTTTTGGAAAGATTTGATTACTTGGAGGACTTGTTTAAGCAATTGTAATCTTAAAATTTATCACAAAATAAAAGATTGAGCTAGCTTCACCTAGGCATTGGATTCGTATAATTATGTGCTCTAAATCAAAAGTTACAAACGATTTAGTGCAGAAATGTTAAGTTGATCGGCCAGTTAAAGTGATCATTCTAAACTGAGCATTGGTGCTCATTGAGTAAAGGCATATAAATGAAGCATAATGCATGGCATCACGCAGTTCGGGACAGATTAGATTACATGGACGATTTGTTGTATCTAATTATATCTCAATTTTTTTCACAATATAGAAATTGAGCTAGCTTAAAGTGGCCATTGGATTCGTGTCATTTTAAGCTCTAAATCAAAAATTACTGACGATTTAGTGCGGACATGTCAAGTTGATCGGCCAGTTAGAGTGATCATTCTAAATAGATAATTGGTGCTCATTGAGTAAAGGCTTATAAATGAAGCATAATGCACGATATCACGTAGTTTGGGATGGATTGGATTACTTAGACACTTTGTTGTATCTATTTCTATTGCAAATTTTGTCACAATATAGAAAATTGAGCTAGATTAACGTGGGCCTGGGATTCGTGTCATTCTGAGCTCTAAACATAAGTTACGGACGATATAGTGCGGAAATGTCAAGTTGATCGGCCAATTAAAGGGATCATTCTTAACAGATTATTGGTGCTCATTAACTAAAGGGTTATAACTAAAGGGCTACTTAAAGTGATCATCATTGGTGCTCATTGAGTAAAGGCTTATAAATGAAGCATATGCATGGCATCACACAGTTTTGGCTAGATTGGATTACTTGAACGCCTTTTCGTATCTATTTTGTCTCAAATTTTGTCACAATATTGAAAATTGAGCTAGCTTAACAAGGGCATTGGATTCGTCTTATTCTGAACTCTAAATCAAAAGTTACGTACAATTTAGTGCGGACATGTCAAGTTGATCGCCTAGTTAAAGTGACCATTCTAAACTTATCATTGGTGCTCATTAAGTAAACGCATATAAATGAAACATAAAGCATGGCCTCACGGAGTTTTAGATAGCGTGAATTACTTGGACGCTTTTTCGTATCTAGTTCTGTGTCAAATTTTTTTACAATATAAAAAATTGAGCTAGCTTAACGTGTGCATTGGATTCGTGTCATTCTGAGCTCTAAATCAAAAGTGACAGACGCTTTTGTGCGGATATGTCAAGATCGGCCAGTTACATTGATCATTCTAAAATGATCATTGGTGCTCATTGAGTAAAGACTTATAAACGAAGCATAATGCATGGCATCACACAGTTCGGAATAGATTGGATTACATGGACCCTTTTTCGTATCTATTTCCGTCTCAATCTTTGTCAAAATATAGAAATTTGAGCTAGCTTAACGTGGGCATTGGATTAGTGTCATTCTGAGCTCTAAATCAAAAGTTATGGACGATTTGGTTTGGACATGTTGAGTTGATCGGTCAGGTTAAGTGATAATTCCAAACTGATCATTGGTGCTCATTGAGTAAAGGCATATAAATGAAGCATAATGCATGCCATCACGCAGTTCGGGATAGATTGGATTACATGGACGCTTTGTCGTATCTATTTCTGTGTTCAATTTTGTCACAATATAGAAAATTCCTTCACGTGGGCATTGGTTTCGTGTCATTCGGAGCTCTAAATCAAACATTATGGACTGTTTAGTGNATTTGGTGTGGACATGTCAATTTGATCATCAAGTTAAAATGATCATTCTTAACTAATTATTGATGCTTATTGAGTAAGGGCTTATAAATGAAAGATAATGCAGGGCATTACACAGTTAGGGATAGATTGAATTACTTGGACGCTTTGTTATATCTAGTTATGTCACAATATAGAAAATTGAACTAGGTAAACGTGGACATTGGATTCGTGTCATTCACAGCTCAAAATCATAAGTTACAGATAATTTAGTGCTAACATGTCAAGTTGATCAGCAAGTTAAAATAATCATTCGTAGCTGATAATTGGTGCTCATTGACTAAAAGCTTATAAATGAAGCATAATCCATAGCATCACACAGTTTGGAATAGATTGGATTACTTGGATGACTTGTCGTGTGAATTTTTGTCTATAACTTTTTCAAAATATAGAAAATTGAGCTAGCTTAACATCGGTATTAGATTCCTGTCAATCTGAGCTCTGAATCATAAGTTACGGGCGATTTAGTGCGGACATGTTAAGTTGATCGGCCAGTTAAAGTGATGATTCTAAACTGATCATTGTTACAGATTAAGTAAACACTTATAAAAGAAGAATAAAGCATGGTATCACGAAATTTTGGATAGATTGGATTACTTGGATGCTATGTCGTCTATATTTCTATCTCAAAATTTATCAAAATATAGAAAATTGAGCTAGCTTAACGTGTGCATTGGATTCATGTCATTCCGAGGTCTAAATCAAAAGTTACATACAATTTAGTGCGGACATGTCATGTTTATAGGCCAGTTAATATGACTATTCTAAAGTGATCATTAGTGCTCATAGAGTAAGGGCTAATAAGTTAATCATAATCATGGTATCACACATTTTTGGTTAGATTGGACTACTTGGACTCTTTTTGGTATCTATTTATGTCTCAAATTTTTTCACAATATAAAAAATTGAGCCAGCTTAATGTGGGAATTGGATTCGTGTCATTCTGAGCTCTAAATTAAAAGTTACGAACGAATTAGTGCGGACATGTCAAGTTGATCGGCATGTTAAAATGATCAAGCTCAACTGATTATTCGTGCCCATAGAGTAAATGCTTATTAATGAAGCATAATGCATGGCATCACACAGTACGGGATAGAATGGATTACTTGGATGCTTTGTCGTATTTATTTCTGTCGAAAATTTTGTCACAATATAGAAAATTGAGCTAGCTTAACGTGGGCAATTGGATTCGTGTCAGTATGAGCTCTAAATCATAAGTTACGGATGATTTAGTGCGGACATGTCAAGTTGATCGGCCAATTAAAATGATCTTTCTTAACTGATCATTGCTGCCATTGCTCAAAAGCTTATAACTGAAGCATAATGCATGGCATCACGCACTTTGGAATAGATTGGATTATTTAGACACTTTGTCGTCTCTATTTCAGTCTATAATTTAGTCAAAGTATAGAAAATTGAGGTAGCTTAACGTGGGCATTGGATTCGTGTCATTCTTAGCTCTAAATCATAAGTTACAAGCGAATTAGTGGGGACATGTGAAGTTGCTAGGCCAGTTAAAGTGATCATCCTAAGATGATCATTGGTGCTGATAAAGTAAATGCTTATAAATGAAGCATAAAGCATGGCATTACGAAGTTCCAGATAGACTTGATTACTTGAACGCTCTGTCGCCTCTACTTCTATCTCAAATTTTGGCAAGATATAGAAAATTGAGCTAGCTTAACATTGGCATTGGATTCGTGCCATTCCAAGGTCTAAATCAAAAGTTACATACGATTTAGTGCGGACATGTCAAGTTCATTGGCCAGTTAATATGATTATTCTAAACTGATAATTCTAGCTCATTAATTAAAAGCTTATAAATGTAGCATAATGAATGTCATCATGCAGTTCGGGATAGATTGGATTACATGGATGCTTTTTCGTACCTATTTTCGTTTTAATTTTTTTCAGAATATAGAAAATTGAGTTATTTTAACATGGCCATTGGATTCGTGTCATTCTTAGCTCTAAATCAATGGTTAAAGACGATTTGGTGCGGACATGTCAATTTGATCATCAAGTTAAAATGATCATTCTTAACTAATTATTGATGCTTATTGAGTAAGGGCTTATAAATGAAAGATAATGCTGGGCATTACACAGTTAGGGATAGATTGAATTACTTGGACGCTTTGTTATATCTTGTTATGCCACAATATAGAAAATTGAACTAGGTAAACGTGGACATTGGATTCGTGTCATTCACAGCTCGAAATCATAAGTTACAGATAATTTAGTGCGGACATGTCAAGTTGATCAGCAAGTTAAAATAATCATTCGTAGCTGATAATTGGTGCTCATTGATTAAAAGCATATAAATGAAGCATAATGCATAGCATCACACAGTTTGGAATAGATTGGATTACCTGGACGACTTGTCGTGTCAATTTTTGTCTATAACTTTTTGAAAATATAGAAAATTGAGCTAGCTTAATATCGGTATTAGATTCGTGTCAGTCTGAGCTCTGAATCATAAGTTACGGGCGATTTAGTGCGGACATGTCAAGTTGATCGTCCAGTTAAAGTGATGATTCTAAACTAATCATTGCTACAGATTAAGTAAACACTTATAAAAGAAGAATAAAGCATGGTATCACGAAATTTTGGATAGATTGGATTACTTGGATGCTATGTCGTCTATATTTCTATCTCAAATTTTATCAAAATATAGAAAATTGAGCTAGCTTAACGTGTGCATTGGATTCATGTCATTCCAAGGTCTAAATCAAAAGTTACATACAATTTAGTGCGGACATGTCATGTTTATAGGCCAGTTAATATGACTATTCTAAAGTGATCATTAGTGCTCATTGAGTAAGGGCTAATAAGTTAATCATAATCATGGTATCACGCATTTTTGGTTAGATTGGATTACTTGGACTCTTTTTCGTATCTATTTATGTCTCAAATTTTTTCACAATATAAAAAATTGAGCCAGCTTAATGTGGGAATTGGATTCGTGTCATTCTGATCTCTAAATCAAAAGTTACGAACAAATTAGTGCGGACATGTCAAGTTGATCGGCATGTTAAAATGATCAACCTCAACTGATTATTGGTGCCCATAGAGTAAATGCTTATTAACGAAACATAATGCATGGCATCACGCAGTACGGGATAGAATGGATTACTTGGATGCTTTGTCGTATTTATTTCTGTCGAAACTTTTGTCACAATATAGAAAATTGAGCTAGCTTAACGTGGGCAATTGGATTCGTGTCAGTATGAGCTCTAAATCATAAGTTACGGATGATTTAGTGCGGACATGTCAAGTTGATCGGCCAATTGAAATGATCTTTCTTAACTGATCATTGGTGCTCATTGCTCAAAAGCTTATAAGTGAAGCATAATGCATGGCATCATGCACTTTGGAATAGATTGGATTATTTAGACACATTGTCGTCTCTATTTCAGTCTATAATTTTGTCAAAATAGAGAAAATTGAGGTAGCTTAACGTGGGCATTGGATTCGTGTCATTCTTAGCTCTAAATCATAGGTTACAGGCAAATTAGTGGGGACATGTGAAGTTGCTAGGCCAGTTAAAGTGATCATTCTAAACTGATAATTGGTGCTGATAAAGTAAATGCTTATAAATGAAGCATAAAGCATGGCATTACAAAGTTCCGGACAGACTTGATTACTTGAATGCTATGTCGCCTCTACTTCTATCTCAAATTTGGGCAAGATATAGAAAACTGAGCTAGCTTAACATTGGCATTGGATTCGTGCCATTCCAAGGTCTAAATCAAAAGTTACATACGATTTATTGCGGACATGTCAAGTTGTAGGCCAGTTAATATGATTATTCTAAACTGATCATTCTAGCTCATTAATTAAAGGCTTATAAATGTAGCATAATGAATGCCATCATGCAGTTTGGGATAGATTGGATTACTTGGACGCTTTTTTCGTACCTATTTTTGTTTTAAATTTTTTCAGAATATAGAAAATTGGGTTAGCTTAACATGGGCATTGGATTCGTGTCGTTCTGAGCTCTAAATCAAAATTTATGAACGATTTAGTGAATACATATCAAGTTGATCGGATAGTTAAAATGATTATTCTGAACTGATCATTGGTGCTCATTGAGTAAAGGCTTATAAATGAAACATAATGCATGGCATCATGCATTTCGAGATAGATTGGATTACTTGGATACTTTGTCATATCAATTTCATTCTCACTTTTTGTCACAATATAAAAAATTGAGCTAGCTTAACGTGGGCATTGGATTCATATATTTCTCAGCTCTAAATCTAAAGTTATGCACCATTTAGTGTGGAAATGTCAAGTTTATCGAAAAGTTAAAATGATCTTTTTAATTGATAATTGGTACTCATTGATTAAAACCTTATAAATAAATCATAATGTACGGCATCCCGCAGTTTGAGATAGATTGGATTAGTTGGAAGGTTTGTCGTCTCTAATTTCTTCTATAACATTTTTCAAAGTATAGAAATTTGAGCTAGCTTAAAATTGCCATTGGATTCATGTCGTTCTGATCTCTAAATCATAAGTTACAGACGATTTAGTGCGGACATGTCAAGTTGATCGGCCAGTTAAAGTGATGATTCTAAACTGATCATTGGTACAGATTAAGTAAACACTTATAAAGGAAGAATAAAGCATGGTATCACGAAATTTTGGATAGATTGGATTACTTGGATGCTATGTCGTCTATATTTCTATCTCAAATTTTATCAAAATAAAGAAAATTGAGCTATCTTAACGTGTGCATTGGATTCATGTCATTCCGAGGTCTAAATCAAAAGTTACATACAATTTAGTGCGGACATGTCATGTTGATAGGCCAGTTAATATGACTATTCTAAAGTGATCATTAGTGCTCATTGAGTAAGGGCTAATAAGTTAATCATAATCATGGTATCACGCATTTTTGGTTAGATTGGATTACTTGGACTCTTTTTCATATCTATTTATGTCTCAAATTTTTTCACAATTTGAAAAACTGAGCCAGCTTAATGTGGGAATTGGATTCGTGTCATTCTGAGCTCTAAATCAAAAGTTACAAACGAATTAGCGGGACATGTCAAGTTGATCGGCATGTTAAAATGATCAACCTCAACTGATTATTGGTGCCCATAGAGTAAATGCTTATTAATGGAGCATAATGCATGGCATCACGCAGTACGGGATAGAATGGATTACTGGGATGCTTTGTCGTATTTATTTCTGTCAAAAATTTTGTCACAATATAGAAAATTGAGCTAGCTTAACGTGGGCAATTGGATTCCTGTCAGTATGAGCTCTAAATCATAAGTTACGGATGATTTAGTGCGGACATGTCAAGTTGATCAGCCAATTAAAATGATCTTTCTTAACTGATCATTGGTGCTCATTGCTCAAAAGCTTATAAGTGAAGCATAATGCATGGCATCACGCACTTTGGAATAGATTGGATTATTTAGACACTTTGTCGTCTCTATTTCAGTCTATAATTTAGTCAAAGTATAGAAAATTGAGGTAGCTTAACGTGGGCATTGGATTCGTGTCATTCTTAGCTCTAAATCATAAGTTACAAGCGAATTAGTGGGGACATGTGAAGTTGCTAGGCCAGTTAAAGTGATCATCCTAAGATGATCATTGGTGCTGATAAAGTAAATGCTTATAAATGAAGCATAAAGCATGGCATTACGAAGTTCCAGATAGACTTGATTACTTGAACGCTCTGTCGCCTCTACTTCTATCTCAAATTTTGGCAAGATATAGAAAATTGAGCTAGCTTAACATTGGCATTGGATTCGTGCCATTCCAAGGTCTAAATCAAAAGTTACATACGATTTAGTGCGGACATGTCAAGTTCATTGGCCAGTTAATATGATTATTCTAAACTTATAATTCTAGCTCATTAATTAAAAGCTTATAAATGTAGCATAATGAATGCCATCATGCAGTTCGGGATAGATTGGAATACATGGATGCTTTTTCGTACCTATTTTCGTTTTAATGTTTTTCAAAATATAGAAAATTGAGTTAGCTTAACATGACCATTGGATTCGTGTCATTCTTAGCTCTAAATCAATGGTTAAAGACGATTTGGTGCGGACATGTCAATTTGATCATCAAGTTAAAATGATCATTCTTAACTAATTATTGATGCTTATTGAGTAAGGGCTTATAAATGAAAGATAATGCAGGGCATTACACAGTTAGGGATAGATTGAATTACTTGGACGCTTTGTTATATCTTGTTATGCCACAATATAGAAAATTGAACTAGGTAAACGTGGACATTGGATTCGTGTCATTCACAGCTCGAAATCATAAGTTACAGATAATTTAGTGCGGACATGTCAAGTTGATCAGCAAGTTAAAATAATCATTCGTAGCTGATAATTGGTGCTCATTGATTAAAAGCATATAAATGAAGCATAATGCATAGCATCACACAGTTTGGAATAGATTGGATTACCTGGACGACTTGTCGTGTCAATTTTTGTCTATAACTTTTTGAAAATATAGAAAATTGAGCTAGCTTAATATCGGTATTAGATTCGTGTCAATCTGAGCTCTGAATCATAAGTTACGGGCGATTTAGTGCGGACATGTCAAGTTGATCGTCCAGTTAAAGTGATGATTCTAAACTAATCATTGCTACAGATTAAGTAAACACTTATAAAAGAAGAATAAAGCATGGTATCACGAAATTTTGGATAGATTGGATTACTTGGATGCTATGTCGTCTATATTTCTATCTCAAATTTTATCAAAATATAGAAAATTGAGCTAGCTTAACGTGTGCATTGGATTCATGTCATTCCGAGGTCTAAATCAAAAGTTACATACAATTTAGTGCGGACATGTCATGTTTATAGGCCAGTTAATATGACTATTCTAAAGTGATCATTAGTGCTCATTGAGTAAGGGCTAATAAGTTAATCATAATCATGGTATCACGCATTTTTGGTTAGATTGGATTACTTGGACTCTTTTTCGTATCTATTTATGTCTCAAATTTTTTCACAATATAAAAAATTGAGCCAGCTTAATGTGGGAATTGGATTCGTGTCATTCTGAGCTCTAAATCAAAAGTTACGAACGAATTAGTGCGGACATGTCAAGTTGATCGGCATGTTAAAATGATCAACCTCAACTGATTATTGGTGCCCATAGAGTAAATGCTTATTAATGAAGCATAATGCATGGCATCACGCAGTACGGGATAGAATGGATTACTTGGATGCTTTGTCGTATTTATTTCTGTCGAAACTTTTGTCACAATATAGAAAATTGAGCTAGCTTAACGTGGGCAATTGGATTCGTGTCAGTATGAGCTCTAAATCATAAGTTACGGATGATTTAGTGCGGACATGTCAAGTTGATCGGCCAATTAAAATGATCTTTCTTAACTGATCATTGCTGCCATTGCTCAAAAGCTTATAACTGAAGCATAATGCATGGCATCACGCACTTTGGAATAGATTGGATTATTTAGACACTTTGTCGTCTCTATTTCAGTCTATAATTTTCTCAAAATATAGAAAATTGAGGTAGCTTAACGTGGGCATTGGATTCGTGTCATTCTTAGCTCTAAATCATAAGTTACAAGCGAATTAGTGGGGACATGTGAAGTTGCTAGGCCAGTTAAAGTGATCATCCTAAGCTGATCATTGGTGCTGATAAAGTAAATGCTTATAAATGAAGCATAAAGCATGGCATTACGAAGTTCCGGATAGACTTGATTACTTGAACGCTCTGTCGCCAGTACTTCTATCTCTAATTTTGGCAAGATATAGAAAATTGAGCTAGCTTAACATTGGCATTGGATTCGTGCCATTCCAAGGTCTAAATCAAAAGTTACATACGATTTAGTGCGGACATGTCAATTTCATTGGCCAGTTAATATGATTATTCTAAACTGATAATTCTAGCTCATTAATTAAAAGCTTATAAA
>JAEVFF010000265.1:0-195554 GCA_018901945.1 Pugionium dolabratum
GGTGGACAGATTCTCCAAGATGGCACACTTCATCCCGTGTGCCAATGTCAATGATGCCATGCAAACAGCCGAGCTGTTTTTCAAGGAGATAGTACGGCTTCATGGAGTGCCAAGGACCATCGTATCAGACAGGGACACCAAGTTCCTCAGCCATTTCTGGAGGACCCTTTGGAGAAAGCTAGGCACGAAGCTACTCTTTTCTACCACCTGCCATCCTCAAACCGATGGCCAAACTGAAGTTGTCAACAGGACACTATCAACTCTTCTCAGGACTACACTAGGGAAGAACCTAAAGACTTGGATGGAGTGCCTGCCATTCATAGAGTTTGCTTACAACCGAGCCGTGCACTCAGCAAGCAAGAAGACACCATTTGAAGTAGTATATGGCTTCAACCCTCTCACCCCATTGGAGCAAACGCCACTGCCACCAGCTGAGATGACCAACCTCAACGGAGCATCCAAGGCAGAGTTCATAAAGAAGTTACACCAGAAGGTAGCAGAAAACTTGGAGAAGAGGACCGGACAGTACGTGACTCATGCCAACAAGGGAAGAAAGGAGGTGATCTTTCAACCAGGCGATTGGGTGTTGCTACACCTACGGCAGGAGAGGTTCCCAAACCTAAGGAGTTCCAAGCTAGCACCAAGAGGAGATGGACCATTCAGAGTGCTTGAGAGGATCAACAACAACGCCTACCGGATCGAGCTTCCAGGTGAGTTTAATGTGTCCAATACGTTTAATGTTACTGACTTGGCCCCTTTCCATGCAGATGAATCAGTTTTGAGGACAAAACCTACTGAAGAGGGAGGGAATGATGAGGACATCAGGTCGTACATCCAGCCAGGAGACCAGACTGGCCGACCAGGAAGCTTGCCCAAGACAGCTGGGCCATTTGGCACGTCTGCCGGACAAAGCAGTACCGCCGGACCCTCGACCAATAGGACCAGACCGGTCAGCATTGCCGGCGGAGAGGCCCAAGCTTCCGGCACACTTGGTGGCGACGTGGATGACACCGCCGGTCCCTTTGGTGATGCCACCGACTCCGGGATCAACTTGGCCGGTCCTGAAGGCATTCCGGCCAGTACCTCGCACAATCCAGCCGGTACAGCCGATCCAGCCGTGTACACGCGCATTTCCACTTCTACACAAGAAGACTCGGACCAGATGAGCTACCAGCTCCAGGACATGCACCTAGAGGAAGTCTCTACACCAGTGGTACCTCAAGAAGCAATGACAAGAAGCAGATCAAGGGCACTCTTCCACAAATTCAGCTTATGGGTCGACAAGCTCCTAGAGGAAGATCAACTAAGGACAATGGGCCAAAAGTGCAAGGAAGAGTCCAATGGCTTCTCAACAACACAAGGGACATCAGAGACTTGGGCTTTAGTGGCAAGAGCGGTCAGGGCCCAAAGATTCTTAACCCTACTCCAAGTCGAAGACTAGGAGCAAGGCGCGTGCATGCCACAAGGACGGCCACCTTCCATTTCTTGGCTGTGAGGTAAGTTAAGGTAAGTTTCAATTCGAATATATGCCTCTTTCTGTTTTGCAGGGTAGGATCTAGATGCTTTACATTTATGAGTCAAGAACATTTTAGGAATAGGTCCTTTTTCGGTTATGCACTTTTGTATCTTTTCCTTTTGTGCACTTTTGTAAACTTTCCTTTTATTTGTTTGAGTCAACCCTAGAAGGTCAAGCTGTCGAGCATATTAATAAGGCTCCTTCCAGCATTGTAGTTCGACAACCTTTTTGCTAATTAATAAAAGATCGAATTTTCTTTACAAGTTATTCTCTCAAAGAAGCTTGTGCGCTTAGAACCTAGTTGAGACCAGCCCTCCTAGCTCTAAGTTTGTGATTTATCACGAGGTTCATCACCCCTCGTGTGGTTCACTTCACCCTTCCATCAAATACCAACCCAAAAACCCCTATCCAAGAAGTCTAAGGTCGAGTTTCTCACCTAACCTTCTCCAAACAGCCCACACGCATATAAGCCTTGAATCGAGGCTTGTATCACATGGTCCATATGCAAATACAACGAAATCTTATATGATTCTAGACTAAATCCTAACAAATGGAGTGTAAAAGAATGATGAAATATTTTTGGTTTTTTGAGTTTTTTTTTTATATATTGTGCTTTTTAATGCATAAATAAGTGTACAATGTAAAATAATGCAAATGTGACCGTCAGTGTCCCTCTCCCCCTTCTTGTCTCTCACCGTCTCGGTGAGAAACTAAATACGAAAGAGAGAGATGAAAATAAAGGAAACAAAAATGATAAAGGCAAGTTTGAGTGATTGGTACCTATTTATTCGTGGGAAGGGGTTAAGAAAGATGGTGTTGTCGTTCTTGGGTGTGCTGTCATGTAGTTGGAGTCACCAGGGAGGTCCTCCAGCAAGATAAGCCTTGTGGTTTATTGGAGACTGTCCAGGAGGTTGCCCGGTTCTGCTTTCATGCATGATCCTTGCCCTAGATTATTTTTCCTTCTCATGTTTGTATCTTGACAGTTTGGGCTTGAAGTGTAGATCACTTGGTCTTGATCTTGAGTCTGTCCTTTCTGCCTTGTGCGCACCCAACTTGTCCTCATTGCTAGACTTACCATTGCTAGCCTCACTTGACTCTACAGCCGCTCCTCCCTCCAGCATCTCCAGCAAACAGCCTGCTCCCTTGTTGGAGTGGTGCGAGTCCAGCATCTTCTCGTATTCCAGGGCCTTCTCGTTCACGATTACACAGACTCCTATGCCTCTTATGAGTGCTATCTCTAGGGGGTCTTCCACGGCCAGCTCCTCCAGGTGGTCCTCCTCCCATTATACAAAAGTTTCAACAAAGAATACCTTTCCTTCTATGGTCGGTTTCTTTGCGCATCCATGTTGTTGAACTTCATATTTGTTGTCCCTAATTTGAGGTTTATGATCCCCTTCTTCACGTCAATGATGGCTCCAGCAGTGGCAAAGAAAGGTCTCCCAAGGATTATGGTATCAGTTGGCTCCTTATCCTTCTCCAACACGAGAAAATCTGTTGGGATCACTATGTTTCCGTCCTTCAATGGAAAGTCTTCTAGAATTCCTATTGAGTATCTTATAGATCTGTCCACAAGAACCAGTGAGATACGCATTTTCTTGAAATTTGAAAGACCGAGACGTTTGGAGACAGTCAGTGGCATCAAACACACACTTGTATTGACATAGGAAAATCAAATAAGACCTATCTTGACCTACAAGGCAAGTGTGAGCACGAAAATTCAGTTTGAATAACAAGGGAAATGAAAAAGGATGGGTTATTATTAACCACATGGTTGAAATGGTTAAATAGCTACCTTGGGAGAAGAATCAAGGTGAAAAAGTCATGCCCATGCTGCACACAGTCTTGGCAACCACACCAAACAGTCATGCCCATGCTGCACACAGTCTTGGCAACCACACCAAACAGTCATGCCCATGCTGTCTCCTCTCTTCTCATTGGTTGTTGACAGGCTCCTCCTCTATTCAAACTCATCCACAAGTTTGAATTCGTTTTCTTTTGTGTTCACATTGTAAATCCTCTATAAAAGGGCTGTAAAGACTCAATGTATAATATACTCTTAGGAGATTCTTCTCCATAAGTCTAAGTCATTTCTCATTTTCTCATACTTCTCTTTGAGTTTTCAGATTCAATTCTTCACATTTCTCCTCTATAATCTCAATATTCTTACATGGTATCAGAGCATAAGATCATTCTCTTATCTTTTCTACTCAAATCTCTCAGTTTCTAATCTAAAATTCTGTCAAAAATCTCTCAGTCTTTAGACTAAAAAACTCACGGTTTCATTCAACCATAAAAGCTGCTTCCTTTGAGCTCTTCAAAGCCTAACAATGGAGGATACAGTTCAAATTAGTTCCAGCCTGAAACCTACGGTGATAGCAGTAGTTCTCAAAGGCTTGAACTACACATTATGGTCAAGAACCATCAAGACAGCCATTTGTGGCAAAGGACTTTGGAATCACATCTTGGAGGATAATACTCCATCTATAGATGATCCAAAGGAGAAGAAGGATGAGGCAACAAGAAAAGAAGAAGCTAGGTGGTTCCAAGAAGATCAATCAGTCCTTGGATTCCTCCAAAATTCATTGGACCCATCCATTCTTGAAGCTTATTCACATTGTGAAACTGCCAAGTCTCTTTGGGACACTCTCAAGAGGGTGTATGGGGATGTTTCAAACCTCAGCCGTGTGTATGAGGTTAAGAAGGCTCTCAATGATCTACACCAAGAGGATATGGAGTTCACAAAATTCCTGGGCAAGTTCCAGTCAACATGGTCCGAGCTTGACATGTTGAGACCAAGTTCTATGGATCCAAAGGTGCTTAATGAAAGGAAGGAACAAGACAAGATATTTGGGCTCCTTCTCAACCTAAATCCAGCCTTTAAGGATGTGATTAAGTCCATCCTGAGAGAGCCAAAACTCCCTGATTTCGAAGAGGTGTGCTCACGGATTCAAAGGGAGCAAGGCAACATTGGTTTGTTTGGTGGTAAAGGAGAACTAGTCATGGCCAACAAAAGCGTGTTTAAGCAAGAGGATAGGAAGAGTGTGATGTGTGAGCATTGTAAGAGGAATGGCCACATCAAGGACAAGTGCTGGATACTTCATCCTCATCTCAAGCCAAACCGGTTCAAGGATTCAAAGGCTAACATCTCTCAAATGGTTGCGACTGAACCGGCAAGTTCATCCAACCAAGGAGGGGAGCTAGCTATGAATGTATCCATGGAGTATGTTAAGAAGAGTGACTTGGAGGATCTCATCAAGGCCTATGCCTCAAAACTCTCCGGTATCACACTCTACTCCCATAAATCGCTTGATAAACCAGATCATAAGTTGGTAGTGGATTCAGGTGCTTCTCACCATATGATTAGCAATGCTAGGTTGTTAAAGAACATTGAACCATGTCTAGGACAAGTAACTATAGCTGATGGTAAGGGTATTCCAATTGAAGGAACCGGAAAATTAAGACTATTTGACAAAGAAACTAATGCATTCTTTGTACCTAAATTTAAGTCTAATCTAGTTTCTGTCAAAAAGGCTACTAAAGACCTCAATTGCAATGTTACATTTGGGCCTAACAATGTTTACTTTCAGGATATTAAGAGTGGTAAGATACTTGGAGGTGGTGTAACTCAAGATGAGCTCTATGTTCTTGAAGACCCTCCAAGCAATTTGGATTCCTTAGCTTTCAAATCCTGTGTTTTTGCTAATAAAGATGTCTTATGGCATGCTAGATTAGGACATCCTCATGCTCGTGCTTTAAGCTTAATAATTCCTAATGTCGCTTATGATCACTCAGTTTGTGAGGCTTGTATCCTTGGCAAACATTGTCGTGTTGTTTTCCCTAAATCGTCTACAATTTATGAGCATTGCTTTGATTTAGTACATTCCGATGTTTGGACCTCACCTTACATGTCTAGAGATAGGAATAAATACTTTGTGACCTTTATAGATGAGAAATCGAAATATACATGGGTTACATTACTTCCATCTAAAGATAGGGTTTATGAGGCATTTATAAACTTTCATAATTATGTTACTAATCAATTCAATGCCAAGATCAAAGTGTTAAGATCAGATAATGGAGGGGAATACACAAGTCAAAGATTCAAAGCTCATCTAAACAAACATGGAATACTACATCAAACTAGCTGTCCACACACACCACAACAAAATGGAGTTGCTGAAAGGAAGAACCGACACTTAATGGAAGTAGCAAGATCCATGATGTTTCATACCAATGTTCCTAAAAGTTTTTTGGGGAGATGCAGTCTTGGTTGCTTGCTACCTCATCAATCGGATTCCAACCAAAGTCTTGCAAGATATATCCCCATTTGAGGTACTCAATAAAACTAAACCTTCCATTGATCATTTACGTGTATTTGGGTGTGTGTGCTTTGTGTATGTTCCAGGTGATCTAAGAAACAAGTTGGAGGCAAAGAGCATCAAGTGTATGTTCCTTGGATATTCGACAACACAAAAGGGTTATAAGTGCTATGATCCGAGCAACAACAGGACATATGTGTCTAGAGATGTCAAGTTCATAGAAGAACAAAGCTATTATGATCAGAAAGATTGGGAAGGATTGAAGGATCTCTCAAGGTCACCTTCTGATTTGGCTACGAGTTTGAGGTTTCTCTTGAATCATTTGGGAAATGATCTGCCAAAGGATTCAAGACACGAAGAAACAAGAACCTTAAGTAGTTCACAAGATACCCAAGAGAATGAACAAGGGGTGGTAACTCAAGAACCAACTCCAATCCAAGAAGAAGCTATGGCCCAAAATCAAGAACAAGACGACTTGGAAGTGGGTATAGAGGAACCTATTCACCAAATGGAAGAGGAAACGGTTGTAGAGGAGGCTGCACCACCTGTTCAGCATTTAAGGAGGAGTACTAGACTTAGGAACACTAGGGTATTCTACAACAACCAGGCCGTGGCTCATCCCATACAAGCTGTTTGTTCCCTTGACCTCTTGCCATCTAGTCATCAAGCATTCCTTGGAAAGATTGAACAAAGTCAGATTCCAAGGACTTATGAAGAAGCTGAGAGCAAGAAAGAATGGTTAGATGCAGTAAGAGATGAGAAGGGAGCTATGGAAAGGAATCATACATGGGATATACAAGAACTTCCCAAAGGCAAGAAGGCTGTGAGTTCCAAGTGGGTGTTCACCATCAAGTATAAGAGCAATGGGGACATAGAAAGGTACAAGGCACGTCTAGTTGCAAGAGGTTTCACTCAGACATATGGAGAGGACTATACTGATACATTTGCACCGGTGGCTAAGCTACACACTGTAAGGGTTGTTCTTTCACTAGCTACGAATCTGACTTGGGACTTATGGCAAATGGATGTCAAGAACGCATTCCTACAAGGAGAACTTGAAGAGGAAGTGTTTATGACTCCACCACCAGGCCTTGAAGATTTTTGCAAAGAGGGACAGGTTCTAAGACTTAGGAAGGCAATATATGGGTTGAAGCAGTCACCAAGGGCCTGGTATAACAAATTAAGCTCCACACTTACTGACCAAGGGCCTGGTATCACAAATTAAGCTCCACACTTACTGATAATGGGTTTAGGAAATCCCATTCAGATCATACTTTGTTCACTCGTCAAAACTCCAAAGGAATCGTGGCGGTCTTGGTTTATGTGGATGACCTTATCATCACAGGAGATGATAAGGAAGGAATTCAGTCCACAAAGGCCTTCTTAAACAGATCATTTTACATCAAGGATCTTGGAGAGTTGAAGTACTTCTTGGGTATTGAAGTGTGTCGGTCTCAAGAAGGGCTCTTTCTATCCCAAAGAAAGTATGCTCTTGATCTGTTGACAGACACGGGAAAGCTTGGGGCTAAACCGGCCAAAACTCCTCTTGAAGATGGCTACAAGGTCAACGGAAAGGGGGAGAAAGCTGATGAGTTATTTAAGGATGTTTCTCAGTATAGGAGACTAGTTGGGAAGCTGATCTACCTCACCCTCACACGACCAGACTTGTGTTTTGCTGTGAATCAAGTAAGTCAACATATGCAAAAGCCTACTGTATATCATTGGAGCATGGTAGAAAGGATCCTTAGATACATCAAAGGATCTCCTGGTCAAGGTATATGGATGGGCAAGAATGGGAACACTGAGATTGTCGGGTATTGTGATGCGGATTGGGCTGGTGATAGGGTGGATAGGAAATCAACCACTGGGTATTGCACCTTCGTTGGTGGGAACTTAGTCACTTGGAAGACTAAGAAGCAGAAGGTGGTATCATGTTCTAGTGCTGAAGCAGAATATAGGGCTATGAGGAAGCTGACAAATGAAGTAACTTGGCTCAAAGCACTCTTGAAAGATTTCGGTATTGCACAACCAGGGCCAATTACCTTCCATTGTGATAATCAGGCAGCCATTCACATAGCTTCAAACTCAGTGTTTCACGAGAGGACCAAGCACATAGAGATCGACTGCCATAAGGTTAGGGAGAAAGTTCAAGATGGAACCATTCTGCCATGTTATACAAGGAGTGAAGACCAACTAGCTGACATCTTCACAAAGGCAGCAAGTCTCAAAGTTTGCAAGAACATCTTTAGCAAACTTGGGCTTGTTGATTTATCACACCCATGATCAAAGGTCTCCTAATCCAAGAGCAACACACTCTTTTTCCCTTATTAAGGTTTTGTCCCAAGTGGTTTTCCTTAATAAGGTTTTTAATGAGGTGTTGCCTTGGGTTCCCAAGCTTAAGACTTTAGGGTGATTCCAAAGTCTTTAGCTTGAGGGGGAGTATTGACATAGGAAAATCAAATAAGACCTATCTTGACCTACAAGGCAAGTGTGAGCACGAAAATTCAGTTTGAATAACAAGGGAAATGAAAAAGGATGGGTTATTATTAACCACATGGTTGAAATGGTTATATAGCTACCTTGGGAAAGAATCAAGGTGAAAAAGTCATGCCCATGCTGCACACAGTCTTGGCAACCACACCAAACAGTCATGCCCATGCTGCCCACAGTCTTGGCAACCACACCAAACAGTCATGCCCATGCTGTCTCCTCTCTTCTCATTGGTTGTTGACAGGCTCCTCCTCTATTCAAACTCATCCACAAGTTTGAATTCGTTTTCTTTTGTGTTCACATTGTAAATCCTCTATAAAAGGGCTGTAAAGACTCAATGTATAATATACTCTTAGGAGATTCTTCTCCATAAGTCTAAGTCATTTCTCATTTTCTCATACTTCTCTTTGAGTTTTCAGATTCAATTCTTCACATTTCTCCTCTATAATCTCAATATTCTTACAAACCCAACGGCAACGTTAAGCTAGCTCAACATTCTATATTGTGACAAAATTTAAGAGCAAAATAGCTATGACAAAGGCTCCAAGTAATCCAATCTATCCCATAGTGCGTGATGGCTTGCATTATACTCTCCATTTATAAAGCTTCATTTAATGAGCACCAATGATCAGTTTAGAATGATCATTTTAACTAAATCGTCTGGAACTTTTTATGGAGAGTTAAGAATGACACGAAGCGAACGCCCATGTTAAGCTAGCTCAGTTTTCTAGACTATGATTTAATTTAAGACTGAAAGAGATACGACAAAGCCTCCAAGTAATCCAAAATATCCAAAACTGCGTGATGCCATGCATTATGCTTCGTTTATAAGCTTTGCTTATTGAGCACCAAAGATCAATTTAAAATAATCAATTTAACTAGCCGATAAACTTGACATGTTAAGCTAGCTCAGTTTTCTAGATTGTGACCAAATTAAATACTGAAAGAGATACAAAAAAGCCTCCAATTAATGTAATGTATCCTAAACTGCGTGATACCATGCATTATGCTCCATTTATAAGCCTTTGCTCATGTGCACCAAAGATAAGTTTAGAATGATCTTTTAACAAGCCGATAAACTTGACATGTCCGCACAAAATCTTACGTAACTTTTGATTTATAGTTCAGAATGACACGAATCCAATATCCACGTTATACTAGCTAAATTTTCTATATTGTAACAGGAAATAGGTACGACAAAACCTCTAAGTAATCCATTATATCCAAACTGGATTATGCCATACATTATGCTTCATTTGTAAAATTTTGCTCAATGAGAACCAATGATTAGTATAGAAAGATCATTTTAACTGGTCGATCAACTTGACATGCCTGCCCTACATCTTCCCTAACTTTTGATTTAGAGTTTAGAATGGCATGAATCCAACGCCCACGTTAAGCTAGCTCATTATTCTATATAGTTACAAAATTTAAAACCAAAATATCTAGGACAAGGCCTCCAAGTAATCCAATCTATCCCAAACTGTGTGATACCATGCATTATGCTTCATTTCTAAACCTTTGCTCAATGAGCACCAATGATCAGTTTAGAATGATCATTTTAACTAGCCAATCAACTTGACATGTCCTGACTAAATTAGTCTTAACATTTCATTTAGAACTCAAAATAACATGAATCTAATGCCCACGTTAATCTAGCTCACTTTTCAAAATTTTGACGATAATTTTGAGATTGAAAGACCTAAGAAAAAAATCTCCAAATAATCCAATATATCCTAAAGTGCTTGATGTCATGTACCATGCTTCATTTATAAGCCTTTAATCGAGGAGCCCCAATGATCAGTTTAGAATTATTATTTTAACTGGCCGATTAAAATTGACATGTTCGCACAAAATCGTCCCTAAATTTTGATTTAGAGTTCAGAATGATACGAATCCAACGCCCATGTTAAACTAGCTCAATGTTTTATATTTTTATTAAATTTAAGACCGGAATAGCTATGAGAAATCCTCCAAGTAATCAAATCTATCCCAAACTGCGTGATGCCATGCATTATGCTTCATTTGTAAACTTTTGATTAATGAGCACCAATGATCAGTTTAGAATGATCATTTTAACTAGTAGATCAACGTAATATGTCTGCACTAAATCATCTTTAACATTTGGTTTTGAGCTCAAAATGACGTGAACACAACATCCACGTTAATCTAGCTTAATTTCAATATTGTGACAAATTTTGAGACTGAAAGAGCTAAGAAAAAGCCCTCCAAGTAATCCAATATATCCAGAACTGCGTGATGCCATGCACTATACTCAAGGAGCACCAATGATTAGTTTAGAATTATTATTTTAACAGACCTATCAACTTGATATGTCTACAATAAATCGTCCATAACTTTTGATTTAGAGTTAAGAATGACGCGAATCAACTGCCCATGTTAAGCTAGTTCAGTTTTCTATATTGTGATTAAATTTAGGACCAAAATTGCTATGACAGAGCCTCCAATTAATCCAATCTATCCAAAACTGCGTGATGCCATGCATTATGCTTCATTCATAAGCCTTTGCTCAATGAGCCCATTGATCAGTTTAGAATGATAATTTTAACTAGCTGATCAACTTGTTATTATGTCCATAAGAAATTGTCGCTAACATTTGATTTAGAGCTCAAAATGACATGAACTGAGCGCCCACGTTAATCTAGTTCAATTATCAATATTGTGACAACATTTGAGATTGAAAGATCTACGACAAAGCCTCCAAGTAATCCAATCTATCCAAAATTGTGTATTGTCATGCATTATTCTTCATCTATAAGCCTTTCCTCAAGAGTAAATTTTGATTTAGAGTTAATAATGACACGAATCCAACGCTCACGCTAACATAGCTCAATTTTCTATATATTTATTAAATATATGAGCTAGAATAGCTATGAGAAAGCCTCCAAGTGATCAAATCTATCCCAAACTGCATGATGTCATGCATTACGTTTCATTTAAAAACTTATGCTTAATGAGCACCAATGATCAGTTTTGAATGATCATTATAACTAGCATATCAACTTGACATGTCTGCACTAAATCGTCTTTAACATTTGATTTTGAGTTTAGAATGACATGAATCCAACGTCCATGTTAAGCTTGATCAGTTTTCTATATTGTGATTAAATATAAGATTGAAAGAGCTACGACAATGCCTACAAGTAATCCAATGAATCCCAAACTGCATGATGCCATGCATTATGCTTCATTTATAAGCCTTTGCTTAAGGAGCACCAATGCTCAGTTTAGAATGATTAATTTAACTATCTGATAAACTTGACATGTCCGCACTAAATCTTATGTCACTTTTGATTTAGAGTTCAAAATGACATGAACCCAACGGCAACGTTAAGCTAGCTCAACATTCTATATTGTGACAAAATTTAAGAGCAAAATAGCTATGACAAAGGCTCCAAGTAATCCAATCTATCCCATAGTGCGTGATGGCTTGCATTATACTCTCCATTTATAAACCTTCGTTTAATGAGCACCAATGATCAGTTTAGAATGATCATTTTAACTAGCTGATCAACTTGATATGTCCGTACTAAATCGTCTTGACTTTTTATTGAGAGTTAAGAATGACACGAAGGGAACGCCCATGTTAAGCTAGCTCATTTTTCTAGACTGTGATTAAATTTAAGACTGAAAGAGATATGACAAAGCCTCCAAGTAATCAAATGTATCCTAAACTGCGTGATACCATGCATTATGCTTCATTTATAAGCTTTGCTCAATGAGCACCAAAGATCAGTTTAAAATTATCAATTTAACTAGCCGATAAACTTGATATGTCCGCACTAAATTTTCCGTTACTTTTGATTTATTGTTCGGAATGACACGAATCCAATACCCATGTTAAGAAGCTCAATTTTCTATTTTGTGATAACATTTAAGACCGAAATAGGTACAACAAAGCCTCCAAGTAATCCAATCTATCTCAAAGTGCGTGATGCCTTACATTATGCTTCATTTGTAAACCTAACGCCCATGGTAAGCTAGCTGAGTTTTCCATATTGTGAAAACAATTGAGATTGAAAGAGCTACGACAAAGCCTTTGAATAATCAAATGTATCCCAAACTGTGTGATGCCATGCATTATGCTTTATTTATAAGCCTTTAGTCAAGGATCACCAATGATTTGTTTAGAATTATCATTTTAACTGACCGATCAACTTGACATGTCTACACTAAATTGGCCATAACTTTTGATTTAGAGTTAAGAATGACACGAATCAACTGCCCACATTAAGCTATTTCAGTTTTCTATATTGTTATTAAATTTAAGACCAAAATTGCTACGCCAATTAATCCAATCTATCCAGAACTGCGTGATGCCATGAATTGTGCTTTATTTATGCCTTTACTCAAGGAGCACAAATGATCACTTTAGAATTATCATTTTAACTGACCGATCAGCTTGACATGTCTACACAAAATCGTCCATAACTTTTGATTCAGAGTTAAGAATGATGCGAATCAACTGCCCATGTCAAGCTAGTTCAGTTTTCTATATTATAATTAAATTTAAGACCAAAATTGCTACGACAGAGCCTCCAATTAATCCAATCTATCCAAAATTGTGTGATGCCATGCATTATGCTTCATTTATAAGCCTTTGCTCAATGAGCCCAATGATCAGTTTAGAATGATAATTTTAACTAGCTGATCAACTTGACATGTCCGTAAGAAATCATCGCTAACATTTGATTTAGAGCTCAAAATGACATGAATCAAGCGCCCACGTTAATCTAGTTCAATTATCAACATTGTGACAACATTTGATACTGAAAAAACTACGACAAACCCTCCAAGTAATCCAATATATCCAAAACTGCGTGTTGTCATGCATTATGCTTCATTTATAAGCCTTTCCTCAAGAGTAAATTTTGATTTAGAGTTCAAAATGACACGATTCCAACGCTCACGCCAACCTAGCTCAATTTTCTATATATTTATTAAATATATGAGTGGAATAGCTATGAGAAAGCAAAACTGCGTGATGCCATGCATTATGTTTCATTTAAAAACTTTTCCTTTAGATTTCATAATTACGTGAATCCAAGACCCACGTTAAGCTAGCTCAATTTTCCAAATTGTGACAAAATTTCAGACCAAAATAGCTATGAAAAAGCCGAAAAGTAATCCAATGTATCTCGAACTGTGTGATGCCATGCATTATGCTTTATTTATAAGCCTTTACTCAAGGACCACCAATGATCAGTTTAGAATGATCATTTTAACTGGCAGATCAACTTGATATGTTTCGGACTAAATCGTCTATAAGTTTTGATTTAGAGTTCAGAATGACACAAATCCAACGCCCACGTTAAGCTTGCTCAATATTCTATATTATGATAAAATTTAAGACCGAAATAGCCACAAAAAGCCTCCAAGTAATCTAATCTATCCCAAACTTCGTGATGCCAAGCATTATGCTTCATTTGAAAACATTTGCTCAATGAGCACCAACGATCATATTAGAGTGATCATTTTAACTAGGTGATCTACTTTACCTGTCCGTACTAAATCATCTTTTAACTTTTGATTTAGAGCTCAAAATGACATGAATCTAATGCCCACATTAAGCTAGCTTAATTTTCCATATTGTGACAACATTTGAGACTCAAAGAGCTGTGACAATGCCATCAAGTAATCAATATATCCCAAGCTGCGTGATGTCAAGCATTATGCTTCATTTATAAGCCTTTACCCAAGGAGCACCAATTATAAGTTTAGAATGATCATTTTAACTGGCAGATTAACTTGACAGATACGCACTAAATCATTCTTGCCATTTTTATGTAGACTTAAGAATGGCACGAATCCAACGCCTACGTTAAGCTAGCTCAATTTTCTATATTATGGCAACATTTGAGACTGAAAGAGATACCACAAAGCCTTCAAGTAATCCAATCTATCCTAAACTCCGCGATTCCATGCATTATGCTTCATTTATAAGCCTTTACGCAAGGAGCACCAATGATCAATTTAGAATGATCATTTTAAACTGCTGATAATTCGACATGACCGCACTAAATCTTCCGTAAGTTTTGATTTAGAGTTCATAATAACACGAAGCCAACCCACGTTAAGCTAGATCAATTTTCTATATGGTGACAAAATTTAAGACTAAAATAACTACGAAAAAGCCTCCATGTAATCCAATCTATCCCAAACTGACTGATGCCATGCATTATGCTCTATTTATAAGCCCTTACTCAAGGAGCACCAATGATCAGTTTAGAATTATCATTTTAACTAACTGGTCAACTTGACATGTCCACACTGAATCATCTTTAACTTTTAATTTAGAGCTCAAAATGACATGAATTTTCCATATTGTGACAACATTTGAGACTGAAAGAGCTACACAAAGCCTTAAGGTAATGCCATCTATCCGAAACTGTGTGATGCTATGCATTATGCTTCATTTATAAGCCTTTACTTAAGGATCCTCACTGATCAGTTTAGAATGATCATTTTAACTGGCCGATCAACTTACATCGTCCGTACTTTTTGAATTAGAGTTCAGAATGACACAAATCCAATGTGCATGTTAAGCTAGCTCAATTTTCTATATTGTGACAACATTTGAGACTTAATGAGATACCACAAAGCCATCAAGTAATCAAATATATCCTAAAATGTATGATACCATGCACTATGCTTTATTTGTAATCCTTTGTTCAATCAACACCAATGATCAGTTTAGAATGACCATTCTAACTAGCCGATCAACTTGTCATGTCCACACTAAATGCTATGTAGCTTTTTATTTAGAGTTTAGAGTTTAGGAATCCAACACCCAAGTAAAGTTAGCTAAATGTTAACAAAAAATTAAGACCGAAATAGCTGCGACAAACCCCCCCCCCCCCAGTAATAAAATCTATCCCAAACTTCATGATGCCATTCATTATGCTTCATTTGTATTATTTTACTCAATGAGCACCAATGATCAGTTTGAAAAGATCATTTTAACTAGCCGATAAACGTGTCATGTCTGCACTAAATCGTCTGTAACTTTTGATTTAGAGTTCAGAGTACACGAATCCAACGCCCAAGTAAAGCTATCTCAATTTTCTAAATTATTACAAAATTTAAAACCAAAATAGTTATGACAAAGCCTCCAAGTAATTGAGTCTAACCCAAGCTGCGTTATGGCATGCATCATGCTTCATTTATAAGGCTTTACTCAAGAAGCACCAACGATTAGATTAGAATGATCATTTTAACTAGCTGATCAACTTTACATGTCCGCACTAAATCTTCTTTAGCTTTTAATTTAGAGCTCAAAATTATCTGAATCCAATGCCCACATTAAGCTAGCTCAATTTTCCATATTGTGACCCCATTTGAGACTGAAAGAGTTGCGACAAAGCCTTCAAGTAATCCAATCTATCCCAAACTTTTTGATGCCATGCATTATGCTTCATTATAAGCCTTTACCCAAGCAGCACAATGATAAGTTTAAAATGATCATTTTCACTGGCCAATCAACTTGAAATATACACACTAAATCGTTCTCAAACTGTGTGATGTCATGCATTATGCTTCATTTGTAAGCCTTTGCTTTATGAGCAGCAATGATCAGTTTATATGGTCAATTTAACTAGCCGATAAACTTGACATTTCCATACTAAATCATGCGTAACTTTTGATTTAGAGTTCCGAATGACACGAACCCAATGCCCACAGTAAGCTACCTCAATTTTCTATATAGGGAAAAATTTAAGACCAATATAGCTATGAAGAAGCTTCCAAGTAATGCATTCTATCCCAAACTACTTGATGCCATGCATTATGCTTCATTTGTAAACCTTTGCTCAGTGAGCACCAATGATGAGCTTAAAATGATCAATTTAACTAGCCGATACACTTGACATGTACGTAGGAAATCGTCTGTAACTTTTGATTTAGAGTTCAGAATGACACGATCCAACGCCCACATTAAGCTAGCTCAATTTTCTATATTAAGACAAAATTTAAGATCGAAATAGTTACAACAAAGCCTCCAAGTAATCCAAACTATCCCAAACTGCGTGATGTGATAACCATGGTTTTTGCAATGTTTCACCATGCATTTCACCACCTTTTTTATGTCTTCATTAGCATTTTAGACATTATATATTCCCATTTACATTCATTGCCATTTGGCATTACATTGTATAGGTTAATGCATGCATTTCTGCATCTTGCATACCTTATCGATCTTTTCATGTACAGCAAAAAGTTAGACGGGATCAAGCACGGAAAAATGACCAAGGGATCTCACCATGGGCGATTCAGTCCCAACACAATGATTGTACTGTGCAATCTCACCAATGGGCGATCTCAGGCCCAACACAGTGATGTTACAGCCCAATCTCACCATGGCCGAACTAATTGGCCAATATCAGCCAAACTTAAGCCCAAAATGTATTAAACCTATTTTTACTTAACCGTTTTGTCCCGGGATTAAATGTAATTATTGGGGATACTATATAAACCCTATTAAAACACTTTTAACTTAAGTTTTGTTTAACTTTCTTCTAGTTTTTTACCTCTAGACGTTTTTAGAGAGAGGAGATTAGTTTCAACATTTGTTCTTGAACTCTTGGTTTTTAGTAACGGATGTCTCTACCCTATCTCTTATCTTATGTTTAACTGATTTTACTTCTTTGTGCTTACTGTGTTTATGAATATGTTTGAGTAGTTTTCTGTATGGATTGTGGGTAAGGTAGATTCGGGGAATCTGATATTGACTTAGGGTTGTTTAGGTAGATTAAATGACAAATCTCTGATGTTCAGGGTGTGCTTAATGGTAGAGATTGAAGTAGCTAATCAATGCTTAGATCGATGATGTTCTTCTCCCGAGAAGTGTAGACAGAACGTGTAGGTAGACCTAAACATCCTTATTGCTTCTTAGCCAACGAGAGTTGACGTCTAAGGCGAGAAGTACACAAGATTAGAATTGAACCCAATGATCATTAGGCGATAGATTGCTGTGCAAAAGACTTGTTGTCTATAGGCTAGTGAATGGGTTGTTGCCACGAGAGTGGATCAGTATACTAGATAGTGTTCTAAGTCTTAGGGAATTATCAAATCGAACCTGTAGAATCGTTAGTCAAAGGAAGATTGCCTTGAATCGAATGCGTTGTCCACTGTCCATATTTCTTCTCTATTGAATTAACTCGTGTTTACTTTCTTGGAAATTAAATTATTATACAACCCAATCAAAAACCCAAATAGTATTTGCCTAGATTTAAGTGTTTCGTGTATTTCTAGTGTGTTATTCTACTTTCCTGATGATTCGATACCCATTTGCTCTGCAGTTGGTGTTGTACTCGGGATTATAATTGAAAACCCCATCATGTTTTTGGCACCGTTGTTGGGGAAGTTAGCAATAGCCATTAGGATTTTGATTCACTTAGAGACTAGGCTTTGTTTCGGTTTTTTATTTTGCTGATCTTGACAATTATCTGTTTGCTTTCTAGTCATATGAACACGAGGAGTAGAGGGCAACTAGATCTACAACCGAGTGAAATCGACGTACAACAGTTGGAAAGAGACGCGGCAAGAGCGAAGAGAGAACGTTTGAACTAGCATAGGAGGCTTAGAGAGATGGAAAATCACGACCAGAACGTGCCACAGAATGCAGAGAATGAAGCTCAAGGAGCTGGATTTGCTGATCAGAACGCATGGAGAGCAAGAGGCCCAATGCACCCACAAAGGCCTCACCGAGTGATCGGGACTTTTGATGAACCAACTGTTTATGAAGCTAGGATTGCGATTCGACCCCCCCCCCCATATGGAGAACAACAACTTTGATATCAAGGCAAGCTTGTTCAACATGGTGCAGGGAAGCAAGTTCCATGGTTTACCAATGGAAGACCCGCTGGATCATTTGGACCAGTTCGACAAACTTTGTGGAACCGTGAAGATCAATGGGATCTCGGAAGATGCTTTTAAGCTAAGGCTATTCCTTTTCTCCTGGGAGACAAGGCACACAAGTGGGAGAAGAGCTTGCCACACGATGCCAATACTTCATGGGATAAAATGCAAGAGAGTCTTCCTGGCCAAATTCTTTTCAACCTCCCAAACTGAGAGGTTAAGGAACGAGATCTCCACCTTTGTGCAACAAGATGCTGAGAGCTTCTCCGAAGCATGGGAGCGCTTCAAGGGCTATACAGCACAGTGTCCCCATCATGGATTCTCAACTAAGTCACTCCTCAGTACCCTATTCAGAGGAGTACTCCCTAGAATCCGCATGCTCCTATACACAGCAAGCAATGGGAACTTCCTTGGGCGCCAGACAGCTGAAAGTGGAATGATATTTGTGGAGAATCTTGCTCAAACTGATGGAAACTATGGAGAGGACTATGACAGAGCCTCACGTGGAAGCAGTGGGTATGAAGATGAGCATAGAAGAGAGATGAAGGCACTGAATGAGAAGCTAGACAGAGTGCTGCAAGTGTCTCAACGAGCAATGAACTTTGTAGGAGAGTTTGATGGGTACCGAGGAGGATATCATGCAGTAGGGAAATAATTCTAGCAAGGTCATGAGGAGATGAACTACATTGGGGAGGCCTCAGGGTATCAGAAAGGTTTCAATCAGTACAACCGAAGCCACCAAAATTTCTCCTACAGGAGTACCAACGTAGGACCCTCAACCCTTAATGTGTCTTCCTTACAAGCCTCAAGAGCAAAGCTACCAGCCTTACAGGTCTCCAACTCAGGGTTTCCACCAAGTGTATGTACCAAGACCCAAGTATCAGCCTCCTGGATTTGAACCCAAGATGGGAAACAATCAGCAGCAGCGGCAGCCCTTTCACTCAATGCACCACCCGCACCTAAAGCTGTCCAAGAAGATGACACAAAGGCACTATTGCAAAAGATCTTGGAAGATCAGGGAAAGGGATCTAACAGAGATGAACAAGAAGATGGCTGAGGTCAACAACAAGGTAGAAAATGCCTTTGGGGACCTCAACGCCAAGTATGAGCCCCTCTCATCTCATTTTAAGGTGCTGGAGTGCCAGGTTGCATAGATAGCTTCTTCTTCTTCTGCACCAAAAGGTAAACTCCCTGGTACACCTGAAGAAAACCCAAGGGAGTACAGTCAAGCTATCACACTGAGAGGTGGGAAAGAGCTCCCACCTAGAGAGGGAACATATAATCTTGAAGAGGACGACCCCAATGAAGAAATCAAAGCCCCACAAGTTGTTGATCCAGAAACATATGAAACGAAGAACAAGGTGGATGAGGAGACACCTCCTAAGACTAGTGCAGGAACAGGAGGAGAGGAAGCAGCGTTCATACCACCCCCTTACAAGCTCAAGCTCCCTTTTCCAGAAAGGTTTAAGAAGCAGATTCTGGACAAGCAGTACGAGATGTACAAGAGCTTGATAAACTCAATTGCAGTAACTTTGCCTTTCATAGACTTGGTGTACAACAAGAAGTTAGACGAGACCAAGCACGGATAAATGATCAAGGGATCTCACCATGGGAGATCTCAGGCCCAACACCATGATTTTACTGCCCAATCTCACCATGGCCGAACTAATGGGCCAATCTCGGGCACCCTTAAGCCCAAAATATCTTAAACCTTTTTTTACATAACCGGTTTGTCCCGGGATTAAACGTAATTATTAGGGATACTATATAAACCCTTTTAATCCACTTTTACCCTAATTTTTGTTTAAGTTTCTTCTAGTTTTTTACCTCTAGACGTTTTTAGAGAGAGGAGATTAGTTTCAACATTTGTTCTTGAACTCTTGGTTTTTAGTAACGGATGTCTCTACCTTATCTCTTATCTTATGTTTAACTGATTTTACTTCTTTATGCTTACTGTTTTTATGAATATGTTTGAGTAGTTTTCTGTATGGATTGTGGGTAACGTAGATTATGGGAATTTGATATTGACTTAGGGTTGTTTAGGTTGATTTGATGGCACATCTCTGATGTTTAGGGTGTGCTTAATGGTAGGGATTGAAGTAGCTAATAAATGCTTAGATCGATGATGTTCTTCTCCCAAGAGGTGAAAACAGAACGTGTAGGTAGGCCTAAACATCTTTATTGCATCTTAGCCAACAAGAGTTGATGTCTAAGGCGATAGGTAGACAGGATTAGATTGAATCCAATGATCACTAGGTGATAGATTGTTGTGCAAAAGATTTGTAGTCTATAGGATAGTGAATGGGATGTTGCCACGAGAGTGGATCAGTCTACTAGATAGTGTTCTAAGTCTTAGGGAATTATCCAATCGAACCTGTAGAATCGTTAGTCAAAGGAAGATTGCCCCTTATCGAATGCCTTGCCCACTGTCCATGTTTCTTATCTATTGAATTAACTCGTGTTTACTTTCTTTGAAATTAGATTCTTATACAACCTAATCAAAAACCCAAATAGTATTTGTCTAGATTTAAGTATTTCATGTATTCCTAGTTTGTTATTCTACTTCCCCGAGGATTCGATACAGATTTACTACTCAATTTGCTCTGCATTTGCAGTTTTACTCGGGATTAAAACTTAAAACCCCATCATGATGCCATGTGTAATGCTTCATTTATAAGCCTTTACTCAAGAAACACCAATGATCAGTTTAGAATTATAAGTTTAGAATGATCACTTTAACTTGCTGATCAACTTGACATGTACATCGTCCGTAACTTTTGATTTAGAGCTCAGAATGACACGAATCCACAACCACGTTAAGCTAGCTCAATTTTCTATATTGTGAAAACATTTAGGACTGAAATAGCTACGACAAAGCTTCCAAGTAATCCAATCTATCTCAAAATGCGTGCTACCATGCATTATGCTTCATTTACAAACCTTTGCTCAATGAGCACCAATGATCATTTCAGAATGATCAAATTAACTAGCCGATAAACTTGACATGCACACACTAAATCGTGTATACCTTTTGACTTATATTTCCGAATGACACAAATCCAAGTCTCACGTTAAGCTAGATCAATTTTCTATATTGGGACAAAAATTAAGACCAAAATAGCTACGACAAAGCCTACAAGCATTCCAATCTATCCCAAAATGCGTGATGCCATACATTATGCTTCATTTGTAAAGCTTTGCTCAGTGAGCACCAATGATCTGTTTAAAACAATCAATTTAACTAGCCGATACACTTGAAATCTATGGACTATATAGTTCGTAACTTTTGATTTAGAGTTCAGAATGACACGAATCCAACGCCCACGTTAACCTAGCTCGATTTTCAATTTTAAGACATTATAAGACCGAGATAGCTATGACAAAACCTCCAAGTAATCCAATCTATCTCAAACTGTGTGATTCCATGCATTATGCATCATTTCTAAACCTTTTCTCAATGAGCATCGATGATCAGTTTAGAATGATCAATTTAACTAGGCGATAAACTTAAGATGTCCGCACTAAATAATCTGTAACTTTTGATTTAGAGTTCAGAATGGCAGGAATCCAATGTCCACGCTAAGCTCCCTCTACTTTCTATATTGTGGGAAAATTTAATACCAAAATAGCTACAATAAAGCCTCTAGTTAATCCAATCTATCCCACAGTGCGTGATGCCATGCATTATGCTGCATATGTAAGTATTTACTCAAAGAGCACCAATGATCAATTTAGAGTGATCATTTTAACTAGCTGATACACTTGACATGTCCGCAAGAAATCGTCAGTAACTATTGAGTAAAAGCTCAAAATGGCATGAATCCAATGCCCATGTTAAGCTAATTAAATTTTACATATTGTTACAACATTAGAGACTAAAAGAGGTACGACAAAGCCTCCAAGTAATCCAATCAATCCCAAACAGCGTGATACCATGCATTATGCTTCAGTTATATGTCTTTACTCAAGGAGTACCAATGATCAGTTTAGAATGATCATTTTAACTGGCCAATCAGCATGACATGTACACACTTAATCGTGCATAACTTTTGATGTAATGTTAAAAATGACAAGAATCCAATGCACACGTTAAACTAGCTCAATTTTCTATATTATGGCAACCTTTAAGACTAAAGAACCAACCACAATGCTTACAAGTAATCTAATCTTTCCCAAACTGCGTGATGACATGTATTATACTTCATTTGTAAGCCTTTACTCAGTGAGCACCAATGATAAGCTTAAAATGATCAATTTAACTAGCCGATACACTGTACATGTACGGACTAATTCGTTTCTAACTTTTAATTTAGAGTTCAGAATGACACGAATCCAACGCACACATTAAGCTAGCTCAATTTTCTATATTAAGATAATATTTAATACCAAAATACCTACGACAAAGCCTCCATGTAATCCAATCTATCATAAATTGCGTGATGCCATGTGTTATGCTTCATTTATAAGCCTTTACTCAAGAAACACGAATGATCAGTTTAGAATTATTTGTTTAGAATGATCACTTTAATTGGCCGATCAACTTGATATGTCCGTACTAAATCGTACGTAACTTTTGATTTAGAGTTCAGAATGACACGAATCCAACGTCCACGTTAAGCTAGCTCAATTGTCTATATTGTGAAAAAATTTAGGACAAAAACAGCTAAGACAAAGCATTCAAGTTATCCAATGTATCTCAAACTGTGTAACCCAAATTGCGTGATGCCATGCATTATTCTTCATTTGTAAGCCTTTACTCAAGAAATACCAATGATCAGTTTAGAATTATAAGTTTAGAATGATCACTTTAACTGGCTGAACAACTTGACATGTCCGCCCTAAATATACCGTAACTTTTGATTTAGAGTTCAGAATGAAACGAATCCAACGCCCACATTAAGGAATCCAAATACCAATGATAATCATAAAATGATCAATTTAACTAGCTGATACACTTGACATGTATGGACTAAATCGTCTATAACTTTTGATTTAAAGTTCCGAATGACACGAATCCAACACAGACATTAAGCTAGCTCAATGTTCTATATTAGGACAAAATTAATACCAAAATAGCTACTACAAAAACTCCAAGTAATTCAAAATATCCAAAATTGCTTGATACCATGCATTATATTTCATTCATAACCCTTTATTCAAGAAACACCAATGATCAGTTTAGAATGATCACTTTATCTGGCCGATCAACTTCACATGTCCCCACTAAATTGTCCCTAACTTTTGATCTAGAGTTCAGAATGACACAAATCCAATGCCCACATTAATGTAGCTCAATTTTCTATATTGTGAAAAACTTAGGACTGAAATAGCTACGACAAAGCCTTCAAGTAATCAAATCTATCTCAAACTGCGTGCTGCCAAGCATTATGTGACATTTTTAAACTTTTGCTCAATGACCCCAAATCATCATTTTAGAATGATAAATTTAACTAGCCGATAAACTTGACATGTCCACACTAAATCGTGCATAAATTTTGATTTAGAGTTCCAAATGACACGAATCGAACGCTCACATTAAGCTTGATCAATTTTCTATATTGGGGAAAAATTTCTGACCAAAATAGCTACGACGTAGCCTTCAAGTAATGCAATGAATCCCAGACTGTGTGATGCCATGCGTTATGCTTCATTTGTAAACCTTTGCTCGGTGAGCACCAGCGATAAACTTAAAATGATCAATTTAACTAGCTGATACACTTGACATATACGGACAAAATCATCTATAACTTTTGATTTAGAGTTTCGAATGACACGAATCCAACACCCACATTAAGCTAGCTCAATTTTCAATATTAAGACAATTTAAGACCGAAATAGCTAAGACAAAGCCTCCAAGTAATTCAAAATATCCCAAATTGCTTGATGCCATGCATTATGCTTCATTTATAACCCTTTACTAAAGAAAAACCAATGATCAGTTTAGAATTATCCGTTTAGAATCATCACTTTAACTGGCCAATAACCTTCACATATCCGCACTAAATTGTCCCTAACTTTTGATTTAGAGTTCAAAATGACACGAATCCAACGTCCACGTTAAGCTACCTAAATTTTCTATATTGTGAAAAACTTAGGGCCAAAATAGCTACGAAAAAGCTTCCAAGTAATCGAATCTATCGCAAACTGCGTGCTGGCACGCATTATGTTTCATTTTTAAACCTCTGCTCAACGACCATAAATCATCATTTTGATCAATTGAACTAGCTGATAAACGTGACATGGCCGCACTAAATCCTGCATAACTTTTAATTTAGAGTTCTGAATGACACGAATCAAACGCTCAGGTTAAACTAGATCAATTTTCTATGTTGGGGCAAACTTTAATACCAAAATAGCTACGACTAAGCCTCCAAATAATCCAATCTATCCCGAACTGCGTGATATGAGACATTATGCTTCATTTCTAAACCTTTGCTCAGTGCACACCAATGATAAGCTTAAAATGATCAATTTAACTAGTTGATACACTTGACATGTACGTACTAAATCGTTGATAACTTTTTATTTAGAGAACAGAATGACACAAATCCAATGCCCACATTAATCTAGCTCATTTTTCTATACTGAGACAAAATTTAAGCCCAAAATATCTATGACAAAGCCTCCAAGTAATCCGAACTATCCCAATTTGTGTGATGCCATGCATTATGCTTCATTTATTAGCCTTTACTCAAGAAACACCAATGATCAAAATTATAAGTTTAGAGTGGTCACTTTAGCTGGCCGATCAACTTGACATTTACACACTAAATCGTCCGAAACTTTTTATTTAAATTTCATAATGACACAAATCTAACGCCAACGTTAAACTAGCTCAATTTTCTATATTATTAAAAAATTTACTACCGAAATAGCTTCGACAAAGCCTCCAAGTAATTCAATCTATCTCAAACTATGTACAGCCATGTACTATGCTTCATTTGTAAACCGTTGCTCAATGACCACAAATCATCATTTTTGAATGATCAATTCAACCTGCCGATAAACTTGACATGTCCGCACAAAATCATGTGCAACTTTTGATTTAGAGTTCTAAGTGACACGAATCTCACGCCCACGTTAAGCTAGATAATATTTCTATATTCGGGAAAAATTTAAGACCAAAATAGCTACGACGAAGCCTCGAAGTAATCCAATCTATTCCAAACTGCGTGATGCCATACATTATGCTTCATTTGAAAACTTTTGCTCAGTGCGCACCAATGATAAGCTTAAAATGATCAATTTAACTTTTTGATACACTTGACATGTACGTAATAAATCGTCAGTAACTTTTGATTTATATTTCAGAATGACATGAATCCAACACCCACATTAAGCTAGCTCATTTTTCTATATTAAGATAAAATGTAATCCCAAAAAATCTACGATAAAGCCTTAAAGTAATCCAAACTATCCCAAATTGCATGATGCCATGCATTAAGCTTCATTTATAAGCCTTTACTCAAGAAACGCCAATGATCAGTTTAGAATTATAAGTTTAGAATGATCACTTTAACTGGCCGATCAATTTGACATTATCAGTTTAGAATGATCACTTTAGAATGATTACTTTAGAATGATCACTTTAACGGGACGATCTACTTGACGTGTCCGCACTAATTCATCCCGAACTTTTGATTTAGAGTTCCGAATGACACGAATCCAACGCCCACGTTAAGCTAGCTAAATTTTCTATATTTTGAAAAATTTAGGACCAAAATAGCTATGAAAAAGCCTCCAAGTAATCCAATCTATCTCAAACTGTGTGCTGCCGTGCATTATGCTTCATTTTTAAACCTTTGCTCACCGACCACGAATCAACATTTTAGATTGATCAATTTAACTAGTCGATAAACTTGACATGTCCGCACTAAGTCCTGCATAACTTTTGATTTAGAGTTCCAAATGACACGAATCCAATGCCCATGTTAAGCTAGATCAATTTTCTATATTGGGGAAAAATTTAAGACCAAAATAGCTACGACGAAGCTTCCAAATAATCCAATCTATCCCAAATTGGGTGATGCCATGCATTATGCTTGATTTTTAACGTTTTCTCAGTGAGCACCAATGATAAGCTTAAAATGATCAATTTATCTAGCCGATACACTTGACATGTACAGATTAAATCGTCTGTAACATTTGATTTATAGTTCAGAATTACCTGAATCTAACGCCCACATTGAGCTAGCTCAATTTTCTATATTAAGAACAAATTTAAAACCAAAATGACAAAGCGTCCAAGTAATCCAAACTATCCCAAATTGTGATGCATTATGCTTCATTTATAAGCCTTTTCTCAAGTAGCACCAATGATTAGTTTAGAATGATCAATTTAACTAGCCGATAAACTTGAGATGTCCACACTAAATCATCTATAACTATTGATTTAGAGTTCTGAATGACGCGAATCAAATGCCACGCTAAGCTATCTCAATTTTTTATATTATGTCAGAATTTAATACAGAAATAGCAACGATAAAGCCTCCAAGTAATCCAATCTATCCCAAACTGCGTGATGCCATGCATTGTGCTTCATTTATATGCCTTTCCTCAAGGATCACTAACGATCAGTTTACAATGATCATTTTAAGTTGCCGATCAGTTGACATGTCTGCCCAAAATCATCAGTAACTTTTGATTTAGAGTTTAGAATGACACGAATCCAACGCCCACGTTAAGCTAGCTCAATTTTCTATATTGTGATTACATTTGAGACTGAAAAGTTACGACAAAGCCTTCAAGTAATCCAATCTATCCCAAACTGCATGATGCCATGCATTATTCTTCTTTTATAAGCCTTTACTCAAGGAGCACCAACGATCAGTTTAGAATGATAATTTTAACTGCCTGATCAACTTGACATATCCGCAGTAAATCGTCTTTAACTTTTGATTTAAAACTCAAAATGACATGAATCCAACATCAAAGTTAAGCTAACTCAATTTTCCATATTGTGACAATAGTTGAGACTAAAAGAGCTATGACAAAGCGTCCAGGTAATCCAATCTTTCCCAAAATGCGTGATGCCATGCATTATGCTTTATCTGTAAGCCTTTACTCAAAGAGCACCAATGGTCAGTTTAGAATGATCATTTTAAGTGGACGATCAACTTGACATGTCTGCACTCAATCGTCCGTAACTTTTGATTTAGAGTTTAGAATGACACGAATCCAATGCGCATGTTAAGCTAGCTCAATTTTTCTGTATTGTGGACTGAAATAGCTACAACAAAGCCTTCAAGTAATCCAATCTATCCTAAACTACGTGATGCCATGCATTATGCTTCATTTGTTTACCTTTTTTCAGTGACCACCAATGATTAGTTTAAAATGATCAATTTAACAAGGCAATACACTTAACATTTACGCAATAAATCTTCTATAACTTTTGATTTAGAGTTCACAATATACAAATACAACACCCACCTTAATCTAGATCAATTTTCCATATTAAGACAAAATTTAAGAAAAAAATAGCTACAACAAAGCCTCCAAGTAATCCAATCTTTCCCGAACTGTGTGATGTTATGCATTATGCTTCATTTGTAAACTTTTGATCAATGAGCATCAATAATCGCTTGAGAATGATAACTTTAAGAAGCCAACAAACTTGAGATGTCCGCACTAAATCGTCCGTAACTTTTGATTTAGAGTTCCGAATGACATGAATCCAATGCCCACATTAAGATAGCTCAATTTTTTATATTGTGACAAAATTTAAAACCAAAATATCCAATAAAAAGCCTCCAAGTAAACCACTCAATCCTAAACTGCTTGATGCCATGCACTGTGCTTCATTTGTACACCTTTGCTCAATGAGCACCAATGATCATTTTAGAAAGATCAATTTAACTAGCCGATAAATTTGACATGTATGCACTATATCGTGCGTAAATTTTGATTTAGAATTTAGAATGAAACGAATCCAATGCCCAAGTTAAGCTAGCTCAATTTTCTAAATTGTGAAAAACTTTAGGACCGAAATACCTACGACAAAGCCTACAAGTAATCCTATCTGTCTCGAAGTGTGTGGTGCTATGCATTATGCTTCATTTGTAAACCTTTGCCGAATGAGCACCAATGATCATTTTAGACGGATGAATTTAACTAGCCAATACATTTGACATGTCCGCAATAAATCGTCCGTAAATTTTGATTTAGAGGTCAAAATAAAGCGAATCCAACGCCCACATTAAGCTAGCTCAATTTTCTATATTGGGAAAAAATTTAAGACCAAAATAACTTCAAAATAACCTCCAAGTAATTCATTCTATCCCAAACTGCGTAATGCCATGCATTATGCTTCATTTGTAAACCTAATTTAGTGAGCTCCAATGATAAATTTAGAATGATCAATTTAACTAGACGATATACTTGACATGTACGCACTAAATCATGTGTAAATTTTGATTTAGAGTTTAGAATATACGAATTCAATGTCCACGTTAACCTAGCTTAATTTTTGATATTAATACAAAATTTAAGACGGAAATAGCTACGACAAAGCGTCCAAGTAATCCAATCTATCCCAAACTGCGTGATGCCATGCATTATGCTCCATTTGTAAACCTTTGTTCAGTGAGCACCAATGCTAATTTTAGAATGCTCAAGTTAACTAGATGATACCCTTGACATATATGCACTAAATCTTGTAACTTTTGATTTAGAGTTCATAATACACGAATCTAATTCCCATGTTAAACTAGCTCAATGTTTTATATTATGACAAAATTTAAGACAGAAATAGGTACGACAAAGCCTCCAAGTAATCAAGTCTATCCCAAACTATGGGATGCCATAAATAATGCGTCATGTTTAAACCTTTGCTCAACGAGCATCAGTGCTCGGTTTTGAATGATCAATTTATCTAGCTGATAAACTTGAGATGTCCGCACTAAATCGTCTGTAACATTTGATTTTGAATTCAGAATGATGCGAATCTAATGCCCACATTAAGCTAGCTCAATTTTCTATATTGGGACGAAACTGACGACCGAAATAGCTACAAAAAGCCTCGAGGTAGACCGATCTATCCCAATCTGCGTGATTCCAAGCATTATGCTTCATTTGTTAACCTTTGTTCAGTGAGCACCAATGATCAGTTTAAAATGATCAACTTAAATAGCCGAGACACTTGACATGTACACACTAAATCGTGTGTAACTTTTGATTTAAAGTTCAGAATACACGAATCAATCGCCCATGTTAAGCTAGCTCAATTTTCTATATTAAGAAATAATTTAAGATGCAAATAGCTACGACAAAGCCTCCAAGTAATTCAATCTATCCCATATTGCGTGATGCCATGCATTATGCTTCATTTGTAAACCCTTGTTCAGTGAGCACCAATGATCGGTTTAGAATCATCAATTTAACTAGCCAATACACTTTACATGTACGCACTAAATCGTTTGTAACTCTTGATTTAGAGTTCAAAATACACGAATCCAATGCCAACGTTAAGTGAAGCATATACTTGACATGCATTATGCTTCCTTTGTAAACCTTTGCTCAGTGAGCACCAATGATCAGTTTAGAATGATCAGTTTAGAATGATCAATTTAACTAACTGATACACTTGACATGTACGCTCGAAATCTTGTATAACTTTTGATTCAGAATTCAGAATGACACGAATCGAACACCCACGTTGCGCTAGCTCAATTAATCCAATCTATCTCAAACTCCGTGGTGCCATGCATTATGCTTCATTTGTAAACCTTTCCCCAATGAGCACCAAAGATCATTTTAGAAGGATCAATTTAACTAACATGTCAGCACTAAATCGTATGTAACTTTTGATTTAGAGTTCCAAATAAAGCGAATCCAATGCCCACGTTAAGCCAGCTCAATTTTTTATATTTGGAGAAATTCTAAGACCAAAACAGCTACAAAAAATCATACAAGTATTCCAATCTATCACAAACTGCGTGATGCCATGCATTAAGCTTCATTTGTAAATATTTCTCCAGTGAGCACCAATGATCAGATTAGAATAGTCAATTTAACTAACTAATACACTTGACATATACGCACTAAATCATGTGTAACTGTTTATTTAGAGTTCAGAATACACGAATCAAATGTCCACATTAAGCTAGCTCAATTTTGTATATTAAGACAAAACTTAAGAAGGAAATAGCTACAACAAAGACTCCAAGTAATCCATTCTATCCCAAACTGCGTGATGCCATGCATTATACCTCATTTGTAAACCTTTGCTCAACGAGCATCAATGATCGATTTAGAGTAATAAATTTAACTAGCCGATAAACTTGAGATGTCCGAACTAAATCGTCCGTACTTTTTATTTAGAGTTCATGATTAGAAGAATCCAACACTCACATTAAAATAGCTCAGATTTTTATATTGTGACAAAATTTAAGACCAAAATAGCTACAATAAATCTTTCAAGTTATCCAGTATATCTAAAACTGCGTGATGCCATGCATTATGCTTTATTTGTACACATTTTTCTCAATGAGTACCGATGATCATTTTAAAAACATCAATTTCACTAGCTTATAATCTTGACATGTCCAAACTAAATCGTGTGTAACTTTTGATTTGAAATTCAGAATGGCGAATCCAACGCCCACGTTAAACTAGCCCAATTTTCTATATTGTGAAAAAATTTGGTACTGAAATTGCTACGCAAAGCCTATAAGTAATCCAATTTATCTCAAACTGCATGGTGCCATGCATTATACTTCATTCTTAAACCTTTTCCCAATGAGCACCGATGATCACTTTAGAAGGATCAATTTAACTAGCCGATAAACCTTACATGTCTGCACTAAATCCTATGTAAGTTTTGTTTTAGAGTTCCGAATGAAGCAAATTCAATGCCCACGTTAAGCTAGCTCAATTTTCTATATTGGGACAAAATGTAAGACCAAAACAGCTACGAAAAAACCTCTAAGTAATCCAATCTATCCCAAAATGCGTGATGCCACGCATTATGCTTCATTTGTTAGCCTTTGTTAGTGAGCACCAATGATCAGTTTAAAATGATCAATTTAACTAGCTGATACACTTGACATGTACATACTAAATCGTGTGTAACTTTTGATATAGAGTTCAGAATACATGAATCCAATGCCCACGTTAAGCTTGCTAAATTTTATATATTAAGACAAAATTAATGACGGAAATAGCTACGACAAAGCCTCCAAGTAGTTGAATCTATCACAAACTGCGTGATGCCATTGATTATGCTTCATTTCTAAACCTTGGCTCAACGAGCATCAATGATCGGTTTGGAATGATCAATTTAAACTAGCCGATAAACTTGAGATGTCCACACTAAATCGTCCGTAAGTTTTGATTTAGAGTTCAGAATGACAGAATCCAATACCCATATTGAGCTAGCTAAATTTTCTATATTGTGAAAAAATTTAAAACCCAAATATCTACAATAAGGACTTTAAGTAATCCAATCTATCCCAAACTACGTGATGACATGCATTATGCTTCATTTGGAAACCTCGGCTCAACGAGCATTAACGATCGGTGTACAATGATCAGATTATCTAGCCGATAAACTTGAGAGGTCCACGCTAAATCATCCCTAACTTTTGATTTGGAGTTCAGAATGACCCGAATCTAGTGCCCACGTTAAGGAAGCTCAATTTTCTATCTTGGAACAAAATCTAAGACCAAGATAGCTATGAAAAAGTAATCCAGTCTATCCGAAAATGCGTGATGCCATGCATTATGCTTCATTTGTTAACTTTTGTTCAGTGAGCACCAATGATCAGTTTAGAATCTATTTAACTAGCCGATACACTTGACATGTACGCACTAAATCGTGTGTAACTTTTGATTTAAAGTTCAGAATACACGAATCCAACGCACATGTTAAGCTAGCTCAATTTTCTATACTAAGAAAAAATTTAAGACGGAAATAGCTACGACAAAGCATCCAACTAATTCAATATATCCCAAACTGTGTGATGCCATGTATTTTGCCGTATTTGTAAACCTTTGCTCAACGAGCATCAATGAACAGTTTAGATTGATCAGTTTATCCAGCCGATAAACTTGAGATATCTGCAATAAATTGTCCGTAACTTTTGATTTGGAGTTCAGAACGTTATGAATCCAATGCCCACGTTAAGGTAGCTCAATTTTCTATATTGTGACAAAATTAAAGATATAAATAGCTATGATAAAGCCTGCTAGTAATGTAATCTATCCCAAACTTCGTGATGTCATGCATTATGCTTCATTTGTAAACCTTTTCTAGAGCAGCACTAATGACCATTTTAGAATGATCAATTTAACTAACCGATAATCTTGACATAACCGCAGTAAATCGTGCATAATTTTTGATTTAGAGTTCAGAATGACACGAATCAAACGCTTAAGTTAAGCTAACTCAATTTTCTATATTGTGACAAAATTTATTACTGAAATAGCTACGAGAAAGCCTATAAGTAATCCAATCTATCTCGAACTGCATGGTGCCATGCGTTATGCTTTATTTGTAAATCTTTGCCCAATGAGCACCAATGATCATTTTAAGATGATCAATTCAACTAGCCGATAAACTTGACATGTCCGCACTAAAACGTTCTTTAGTTTTGATTTAAAGAGTTCCGAATGATGCGAATCAAATGCCCACATTAAACTAGCTCACTTTTCAATATTGGGACAAAATTTAAAACCAAAATAGCTACAAAAAAGCCTCCAAGTAGACCAATCTATCCAAAACTGCGTGATTCCATGCATTGTGCTTTGTTTGTAAACCATTGCTCAGTGAGCACCAATGATCAGTTTAGAATGATCAATTTAACCAGCTAATACACTTGACATGTACGCACAAAATCTTGTGTAACTTTTGATTTAGAATTCAGAATGACACGAATCGAGCGGCCACGTTAAACTAGCTCAATTTTTTATATTGTAAAAACAATTAGGACTGAAATAGCTACAAATAATCCAATTTGTCTCAAACTGCATGGTGCCATGCATTATGATTCACTTGTAAACTTTTACCCAATGAGCACCTAAGATCATTTTAGAAGGATCAGTTTAACTAGCTGAGAAAATTGACATGTCCATACTAAATCGGGCATAACTTATTGTTTAGAGATCCGAATAAAGCGAATCCAACACCCACGGTAAGTTAGGTCAATTTTTTATATTGGAATAAAACCTAAGACCAAAATAGCTACGAAAAAGACTCCAAGTAATCAAATCTATCTCAAACTGTGTGATGCCATGCATTATGCTTCATTTGTAAATATTTGTTTAGTGAGCATCAATGATCAGTTTAGAATGATCAACTTAACTAGCCGATACACTTGACATGTACGCACTAAATCGTGTGTGATTTTTGATGTAGAGTACAAAATACACGAATCCATTCCCACATTAATCTTGTTCAATTTTCTATATGAAGACAAAATTTAAGACCTAAATAGCTATGCAAAAGCCTCCAAGTAATTCAATCAATCCCAAACTGTGTGATGTCATGCATTATAACTCATTTGTAAACCCTTATTCAATGAGCACCAATGATCAGTTTAGAATAATGAATTTAACTAGCCGATACATTTGACATGTACGCACTAAATCGTCTGTGACTCTTGATTTAGAGTTCATAATACACAAATCCAATGCCCACGTTAACCTAGTTCAGTTTTCTATATTGAGAAAAATTTAAGACGGAAATAGCTATGACAAAGCCTCCAAGTAATCCAATCTATCCCAAACTGTGTGATGCCATGCATTATGCTTCATTATGTAAACCTTTGCTCAACGAGCATCAATGATCCGTTTAGAATGATCAGCTTATCTAGCCGATAAACTTGAAATGTCCGCACTAAGTCATCTGTAACTTTTGATTTGTAGTTCAGAATGACACGAATCAAATTCCCACGTTAAGGTAGCGCAATTTTCTATATTGTGACAAAATTAAAGACTGAAATAGCTACGATAAAGCCTACAAGTAATCCAATCTATCCCAAACTGCAAGATGCCATGCATTATGCTTCATTCGTAAACTTTTGCTCAATGAGAACCAATTATCATTTCTGAATGATCAATTTAACTAAACGATAAACTTGATATGCCCACACTAAATCGTGTGTAACTTTTGATTTAGAGTTTAGATTGATACGAATCCAACGACTGTTAAGCTAGGTCAATTTTGTATATTGTGAAAATTTTATGACTAAAATAGCTACGACAAAACCTACAAGTAATCCAATCGATCCCAAACTATGTGATGCCATACATTATGCTTCATTTGTAAACCTTTGAACAATGAGCACCAATGATCATTTTAAAATGATCAATTTAACTAGCCAATAAACTTGACATGTACGCACTAAAACATACGTAACTTTTGATTTAGAGTTCGGAATGATGCGAATCACACGCTAAGCTAGCTAAATTTAAGACCAAAATGGCTAACAAAAAGCCTCGAAGTAGACCAATCTATCCAAAATTGCATGATCGATGGATTATGCTTCATATGTAAACCTTTGCTCAGTGAGCACCAATGATTAGTTTAGAATCATCAGTTTAACTAGCTGATACATTTGAGATGTACGCACTAAATCATGTGAAACTTTTGATTTAAAATTAAAAATGACACGAATCCAACGCCCAAGTTAAGCTAACTCAATTTCCTAAATTGTGAAAAAATTTAGAACTAAAATAGCTATGACAATGCCTACAAGTAATCCAATATATCTCAAACTGCGTGATGCAATGCATTATACTTCATTTGTAAACTTTTTCCTAATGAGCATCGATGATCATTTTAGAAGGATCAGTTTAAGTAGTTGATAAACTTGACAATACCGCACTAAATGGTGCGTAACTTTTGATTTAGAGTTCCGAATAAAGAAAATCCAACGCCCACGTTAAGCTAGCTAAACTTTTTATATTGGGAAAAAATCTAAGACCAAAATAGCTATGACACAGCCTCCAAGTAATCCAATCTATCCCGAACTGCGCTAAGCCATGCATTATGCTTCATTTGTAAACCATTGTTCAGTGAGCACCAATGAGCAGGTTAGAATGATCAATTTAGCTAGCCGATACACTTGACATGTACACACTTAATCATGTGTAATTTAGCTAGCCGATACAATTTAGCTAGCCGATACAATTTAGCTATCAGATACAATTTAGCTAGGCGCACTAAATCATGTTTAACTTTTGATTTAGAGTTTAGAATACATGAATCCAATGCCCATGTTAAGCTAGCTAAATTTTCTATATTAAGTAAAAATTTAAAAAGAAAATAGCTACGACAAAGCCTCAAAGTAATCCAATCTATCCCAAACTACGTCATTCCATGCATTATGGTTCATTTGTAAACCTTTGCACAACGAGCATCAATGATCAATTTAGAATGATCAATGTAACTAGACGATAAACTTGAGATGTCCGCACTAAATCGTTTGTAACTTTTGATTTAGAGTTCAGAATGACACGAATAAATGCCGACATTAAGCTACCTCAATTTTCTACATTGTGACAAAATTTAAGACCGAAATAGCTATGATAAAGCCTCCAAATAATCAAGTCTATCCCAAACTGCGTGATATAATACAATATGCTTCATTTGTAAACCTTTTCTCAATGAGCATCAATGATCATTTTAGAATGATCAATCTAACTAGCCGATAAATATGACGTGTACACAGTAAATCTTCCATAATTTTTGATTTATTTGTCAAAATGACATGAATCCAACACCCAAGTTAAACTAGCTCAATTTGACCAAATTAAAAAATGAAATAGCTACGATATAGCCCAGTTGTAATCCAATCTATCCCAAACTGTGTGATCCCATGGTTTATTCTTCATTTTAAACCTTTGCCCAATGAGCACCAATGATCATTTTAAAACGATCAATTTAACTAACCAATAAACTTGACATGCCCACAATAAAACGTGTGTAATTTTTGATTTAGAGTTCTGAATGACGCGAATCAAACGCCCACGTTAATAAGGTAGTTCAATTTTCTATACTGGGACAAAATTGAAGACCGAAATAGCTACAAAAAGCCTCCAAGTAGACTGATCTATCCCAATCAGCGTGATTCCATGCATTATTCTTCATTTGTAAATCTTTGCTCAGTGAGCACCATGATCAGTTTAGAATGATCAATTTAACTAACTGATACACTTGACATGTATGCACTAAATCTTGTATAACTTTTGATTTAAAATTCAGAATGACACGAATCCAACACCCACGTTGAGCTAGATCAATTTTCTAAACTGTGAAAGAATTTAGGACCAAAATAGCTACGACAAAGAGTACAAGTAATCCAATCTATCTCAAACTGCATGGTGCCATGCATTATGCTTCATTTGTAAACCTTTCCCCAATGAGCACCAAATATAATTTTAGAAAGAGCAATTTAACTAGCCGATAAACTTGACATGTCCGCACTAAATCGTATGTAAGTTTTGTTTTAGAGTTCCAAATAAAGTGAATTCAATGCCCACGTTAAGGTACCTCAATTTTTTATATTGGGACAAAATCTAAGACCAAAATAGCTACGAAAAACCATCCAAGTAATCCAATCTATCCTAAATTGCATGATGCCATGAATTATGCTTGATTTGTTAACCTTTGTTCAGTGAGCACCAATGATCAGTTTAGACTAATCAATTTAACTAGGCGATACACTTGACATATACGCACTAAAACGTGTGTAACTTTTTATTTAGAGTTCAGAATACACGAATCAAATGCCACGTACTAGCTCAATTTTGTATATTAAGACAAAATTTAAGAAGGAAATAGCTACAACAAAGCCTCCAAGTAATCCAATCTATCCCAAACTACGTGATGCCATGCATTATGCTTCATTTGTAAACCTTTTCTCAACGAGCATCAATGATCATTCAGAATGTTACGACTCCAACGCCCACGTTAAGATAGGTCAAGTTTCTATATTGTGACAAAATTAAAGATATAAATAGCTATGATAAAGCCTGCAAGTAATATAATCTATACCAAACTTTGTGATGCCATGCATTATGCTTCATTTGTAAACCTTTGCGAAACGAGCATCAATGATCGATTTAGAATGATTAATTTAACTAGACGATAAACTTGAGATGTCCGAACTAAATCATCTGTTACTTTTGGTTTGGAGTTTAAAATGACACGAATCCACTTCCCACGTTAAGGTTGCTCAATTTTCTATATTGTGAAAAAATTAAAGACTGAAATAGCTACGATAAAGCACATAAGTAATTCAATCTATCCCAAAATACGTGATGTTGTGCATTTGTAAACCTTGGCTCAGTGAGCATGAATGATCAGGTTAGAATGATCAGTTTATCTAGCCGATAAAATTGATATGTCCGCACTAAAACATCCGTAACTTTTGATTTGGAGTTCAGAATGACACGAATGCAATGCCCATGTTAAGCTAGCTCAATTTTCTATATTGTGAAAATATAGGACCGAAATAGCTATGACAAAACCTACAAGTAACCCAATCTATCTCAAACTACGTGGTATCATGCATTATGCATCATTTGTAAACCTTTGCCCAATTTGCACCAATGATCATTTTAGAATGATTAATTTAAGTAGTATAGCCGAGCCATTCTCCTTTTTTTATGATGCTAAGAAGTAAGAAAAGCCAAAAAAGAAACAAATATATTCATCCAACGAAAGGAGAGAGAGCGAGTCAAACCCTCGATAGTTATTTTTTATGACCTATAAACATGACATGTCCGCACTACATCGTGCGTAACTTTTGATTTAAAATTCCGAATGAAGCGAATCCAACGCCCACGTTAACCTAGCTCAATTTTATATATTGGGAGAAATTCTAAGTCCAAAATCGCTGCAAATAAGCCTCCAAGTAATCTAATCTATCCCAAACTGTGTGATGCCATGCATTAAGCCTCAGTTGTAAGCCGTTGTTTAGTGAGCACCAATGATCAGTTTAGAATGATCAATTTAACTAGCTAATACACTTGACATGTACGCACTAAATCGCTTGTAACTTTTTTTTTGAGTTCAGAATACACGAATCCAATGCCCACGTTAAGCTACCTCAACTTTTTTAATTAAGACAAAATTTAAGAAAGAAATAGCTACAATGAAGCCTACAAGTAATCCAATCTATCCCAAACTGCGTGATGCCATGCATTATGCTTCATTTTAAACCTTTTCCACATGAGCACCAATGATCATTTTAGAATGATCAATTTAACTAACAGATAAACTTGACATGTCCGCACTAAAACATGTGTAACTTTCGATTTAAAGTTCTTAATGACGGGAATCAAGCGCCCACGTTATCCTAGCTCAATTTTCTATACTGGAAAAAAATTTGAGACCCAAATAGCTAGAACGAGCGTCCAAGTAGACCAATCTATCCTCAACTGCGTGATGCCATGCATTATGCTTCATTTCTAAATCTTTGCTCAGTGAGCACCAATTATCAGTTTAGAATGATCAATTTAACTAGATGATACACTTGTAATGTACGCACTAAATCTTGTGTAACTTTTGATTGAGAATTCAAAATGACACGAATCAAATGCCACGTTAAGCTAGCTCAATTTTCTATATTGTGAAAAAATTTGGCACCAAATTTGTTAGGACAAAGCCTACAAGCAATCCAATCTATCTCAAACTTCCTGGTGCCATGTATTATGCTTCATTTGTAAAACTTTGCGCAATGAGCACCAAAGATCATCTAAGAAGGATCATTTTAACTAGTCGATAAACTTGACATGTCCGCACTAGATTGTGTGTAACTTTTTATATCGAGTTCCGAATAAAGCGAATCCAACACCCACGTAAGCTACTTCAATTTTCTATATTGGGACAAAATCTAAGACCAAAATAGATACAAAAATGCCTCCAAGTTATCCAATATATCCCAAACTGCATGATGCCATGCATTATGCTTCATTTGTTGTTCAGTGAGCACCAATGATCAGTTTAGAATGATCTATTTAACTAGCCGATACACTTGACATGTACGCACTAAATCGTGTGTAACTTTTGATTTAGAGTTCAGAATAGACGAATCCAACAGCCAAGTTAAGCTAGATCAATTTCTTATATAAGGACAAATTCTAAGACAGAAATAGTTACGATAAAGCCTCCAAGTAGTTCAATCTATCACAAACTGTATGTCGCCATGCATTATACTTCATTTGTAAACCTTTGTATAGTGGGTACCAATGATCAGTTTAGAATGATCAATTTTACTAGCTGAAACACTTGACATGTACGCACTATATCATCTGTAACTTTTGATTTAAAGCTCAAAATACATGAATCCAATGCCCACGTTAAACTAGATTAATTTACTATATTAAGACCAAATTTAAGACGGAAATAACTACGAAAAAGCCTCCAAGTAATCCAATCTATCCCAAAACTGTGTGATGTCTTGCATTATGCTTCATTTGTAAACCTTTGCTCAACAAGCGTCAATGATCGGTTTAGATTGATCAGTTTATATAGCCGATAAACTTGAAAGTCTGCACCAAATTGTTCATTACTTTTGATTTGGAGTTCAGAATGACACGAATCCAATCTCCACGTTAAGGTAGCTCAATTTTCTATATTGTGATCAAATTAAAAAATGAAATAGGTACAATATAGCCTAGTTGTAATCCAATCAATACAAACTGCGTGATCCCATGCATTATGTTTAATTTTAATACTTTGCCCTATGAGAACGGATGATCATTTTAGAATGATCAATTTAACTAACAGATAAACTTGACATGTCCGCACTAAAACGTGCATAACTTTGATTTAGAGTTCTGAATGATGGTAATCAAACGCCCACGTTAGCCTAGCTCAATTTTCTATATTTGGAAAGAATTTACGACCGAAATACCTACAAAGAGCCTCCAAGTAGACCAATATATCCCAAACTATGTGATTCCATGCATTATGTTTCATTTGCAAACCTTTGCTCAGTGAGCACATATGATCAGTTTACATTGATCAATTTAACTAGCTGTTACGTTGACATGTACGCACTAAATCTTGTTTAACTTTTGATTGAGAATTCAGAATGACACGAATCCAACACACATGTTCAGCTAGCTCAATTTTCTATATTGTAAAAAGTTTAGCACCAAAATTGATACGACAAAGCCTACAAGTAATCCAATCTATCTCAAACTGCGTGCTGCCATGCATTATGCTTCATTTGTAAGCCTTTGCCCAATGAGCACCAAAGATCATTTTAGCTAGCCTATAAACTTGACATGTCCGAATTAGATTTTGCGTAACTTTATATTCAGAGTTCTGAATAAAGCGAATCCAATGCCCACTTTAACCTAGCTCAATTTTCTATATTGCGACAAAATCTAAAACCAAAATAGCTACGAAAATACCTCCAAGTAATCCAATCTATTCCAAACTGCATGATGCCATGCATTATGCTTCATTTCTAAACCTTTGCTCAGTGAGCACCAATGATCAGTTTAGAATGATCAATTTAACTAGATGATACACTTGTAATGTACTCACTTTTGATTGAGAATTCAGAAAGACACAAATCAAACGCCCACATTAAGCTAGCTCAATTTTCTATATTGTGAAAAAAATTTGCACCGAAATTGTTAGGACAAAGCCTTCAAGCAATCCAATCTATCTCAAACTTCGTGGTGCCATGTATTATGCTTCATTTGTAAAACTTTGCCCAATGAGCACCAAAGATCATTTTAGAAAGATCATTTTAACTGCGTGGTGCGTAACTTTGATTTAGAGTTTTGAATGATGGGAATCAAACGCCCACGTTCAATTTTCAATATTGGGAGAAAATCTAAGACCAAAATAGCTACGAAAAATGCCTCCAAGTAATCCAATGTATCACAAACTGCATGATGCCATGCATTATACTTCACTTGTGAAGCTGTGTTCAGTGAGCACCAATGATCAGTTTAGAATGATCTATTTAACTAGCCGATATACTTGACATGTACGCACTAAATCGTGTGTAACTTTTGATTTAGAATTCAAAATACCCGAATCCAACGCCCACGTTAAGCTAGCTCAATTTTCTGCATTAAGACGAAAATAGCTATGACAAAGCCTCCAAGTAGTTCAATCTATCATAAACTGCGTGATGCCATGCATTGTGCTTCATTTGTAAAGCTTTGTTCTGTGAGCACCAATGATCTGTTAAGAATGATCAATTTAACTAGCTGATACACTTGGCATGTACACACTAAATCGTTTGTAACTTTTGATTTAGAATTCAAAATACATGAATCCAACACCCACGTTAAGATAGCTTAATTTTCTATATTAAGACCAAATTTAAGACGTAAATAACTACGAAAAAGCCTTTAAGTAATCCAATATATCACAAACTATGTGATGTCATGCATTATATTTCATTTGTAAACCTTTGCTCAACGAGCATTAATGACTGGATTAGATTGATCAGTTTATATAGCCAATAAACTTGAGATGTCCACACCAATTCGTTTGTTACTTTTGATTTGGAGTTTAGAATGACACGAATCCAATGCCCACGTTAAGGTAGCTCAATTTTCTATATTGTGACAAAATTAAAAAATGAAATAGCTACGATATAGCCTTGTTGTAATCCAATCTACCCCAAACTACATGATGTCATGCATTATGCTTCATATTTAATTAAATATTTTTAAAATATAAATATTAAAAAAATAAATTTTTATTTTTAAAAATAAATATTTAAAATATTTAAAAAATATTTTTTTATTATTTTTTTCAATAAAATTAAATTTATATTTTTTTTTAATATTTTAAAAAATAATCATACAATTAATAAAAAAGATATTCTAATTATAAATATAATATTAAATAATTGTTTTAAAATACAAATTACAACGGAGGAGCGGGAGGAGAAGGAGGAGAAAAAAAGTCATCAAACAACTTATTTCTCATCATTTCTACAATGATTGTGAGATTATTCATCTCTATTTTCATAGCTGCCAGTTCTTCTTTTATCTATTCACTTTCCTCGTTTCTAGATGCAGATGTTGCGCCACCAGTATCTGCAACTCTCCCGTGTCCTGGATGACGATCCTTAGAAAATGGTAATTCCTGTAAAAAGAGAAAAATATTATAAGAAAATTTAATGAAAATTATAATAATATTAATTATATATTTAAAAAAATAAAACTTACATCAAGAACGAGATGGTTAATCTCAAAACGAGGCAATTCGGCGAGCGAAGATGAAGAACCAACTTAAGACTTATGGGTTAAAATATTGCTTTTTTTCTTTTTTACTATTTCGATGATCTCACTAACGAGACCATCTTGGAAGCGACCAGTCTTTTTGTTCTCGAGAAGTTGCAAGTTGCAAGTGAAGTTGCAAGTGATCTGGAGGTGCTCCAATTTCTTGTGCCTAAAAGTAAAAAAATTCTAAATTAATAATTTAAATTTTTTTAAATATAATTAATATAATAATTAATTTACCAATTGAATATAAATGTCTTTGCCTCTTCGGTCACTCTTTCGATTTCCCGAATTAGTTCTCGACATGACCTCAGTGCTGGAAGATTCCCAATAACGAATAAAGTCGTTCCAAACCGACTCATTCAAACCTCTTGGTTTATCTTTTCCCTTTTTCCATTTTTGTTTCCACTCATTCATGTTGTGGGAAAATTGTACTGCAACCTCTTTTTCGAAAGATTCTTCCACCAATTTTGTGTTCAAGAGCTCCCATGTAAATTCTTGCTGCGAAATTTACTGATATATTACTAAACAATATTATTAAAACTATTTAAAACAGTTATATATTTAAAATTTAAGTAACGTACCGCAAAGGTCCCGAACCAAATCTGACGTTCCTCGTACGGAATATCTCTAAATTTGGTATATGGTTTGTTCAAAAAAGAATGAAGCATCTTTAATATAGATTTGCTTATTCCGTTGTTTGAAATATCAAACCCATGAATTTTTATTAGAATAGCTTTATAATAATTATTTTAAATATAATTATAGAATATCATTAAAATGATTATTTTTAATATAATTATAGAAAATTTAATTTACCATGTCGAATTTCTTTGCCGCCTCGTATCAAAAAAAGTAAGAAGTTCACGACCAGGCTGCTGAACCAATTCTTCAATTGTCATTGATCGAAAAGAATCATTTGCAAATTCTGGAACTTGAGTTGGTAGGCAACTCGGAGTATACGACTCAACACGTCTTTGGTAATCTTGATACGACTTTAAAACATTATTATTGTATATATATTATTTGAATTTTGAAAATCAGACATACCATAAAAATCATATATTTATCTTCAGAATATATGTTTGTCTTTATAATGAGTTATTTTTATTAAAAATTTTCTAATAAGATTCAAAAAAAATTTATCATATATTTTAAATTTATAAATAAATTATTCTTATTTGAATATAGATGGTATGCCAGACTCTTTTAACAAAATTTCATCAAACCCATTTAAATATACGATTATCTTTCACAAGCTACAAATGGAACATTACAACTTGTTAAATAACAAACACAATCTACATATTACAAACAAAAAAAAACAATCAATTTACCACAACATAACCACAATGAAAGTAGAATTATTATCCGATATGAATTTTAAGGTAATGATTTGTTCACCGCACCATTATTTTTTAAGAACATCAACAACTCGGCAAATTTTTAGATGAACGCTTGAGTATCCATTCTAAACTCCAACCATTAGCTTTTTGTTCTGGACATCACCCAATTTCGGGATACGAGCAATTTTGACATATTTACTTGCTTAATATAAGTGTACTACATTTAATATTGATTTTAAACAAAAAAAATTCCATTTTATACAAATTGTCGAATCAAGATAGTGTTAATGAATTTGCGACAAACTCTCAGATTTTCGTGAATTGAAACAATAACAATATACGAATCAAAAAGTAAAATCACATGATTTAGGAGAAAATTTACATCATTTGCGAGAAAACTTACATGATTTGCTAGAAAACGATGATGATTTGCGAGAAACGGCGACGACGACGGCGGAGAGACGAAAAGACATAGAGAAAGAGAGAAACGCGATAGGGAGGAAAAGAAATTTCTGGCGTAGGTTATATCATAAATTTCCGACGGCAATTTCCGTCTTAAATCCGTCGGTAATCCAATAAATATTTTTGCGAAAACCCGCGTTGGTAATTACGTTTCCCGCGTAAGTCCATCGGAAATCCGTCAGACATCCGTCGGAAAGCCGTCGAACTCCGTAAACATCGTGCATGATCGACAAATAGTCTGTCCACATTGCAAATACGTATTTGACTCTATTCCGACGGATTTCCGACAGATTTCATAAATCCATCAGACATCCATCGGTAAAGAATAAGGATTTCCGACGGATTTCCGACAGATTTATGAAATCCGTCGGAAATCCGTTGGTTATGCATGTTAATATTTCCACTTAAAATATTTATATTTACCATTCCCGACGGCTTTTCGATGGATTTCATAAATCTGTTGGAAATCTGTCGGTTATGTAAAATTTAGAAATTTTTTTTATTAAATCTGAAATTTAATCTGAATTTTATAAAATATAATTTATATATAATTATATTTTGGAAAAAAATATTAAATCTAAATTTTAATCTGAATTTATAAAATATTATTATTACAAATTTAATTTGAATCTGATGAATATTCCGAATTAATTGAATTTTGGTCGTCAAACTAGCCAATCTCTTCTTCTGAATCTTGATACACGTTGTAATCTTCGTTCGTGGTGTCATCAACAACAAGGTTAACTTCGAGAGAAGTGTTTATTGAATCTAAGTTACCAATTGTGCTTTGTTGCATAGGCTCTTGTTCGGTAATACCACATACCAGTCCTCTAGGATGTATTGAGGTCACTGTAATTCAAGGATCTTGTTTGTTCGTCACACGAGGATATCGAATGTAACAAACCTTGTCCGCTTGTGATGGAAGTATAAAAAGATCATATTTTCGATGGCATTTATGAGAGTGGACAAATGTAATACCAAATTCGTCTTCACATTGACCCATGACGGGGTCATACTAGTCACAATAGAACACAATACACCTCAAATCAATCATTCCTGGATAGTGAACTTCTAATATTTCACGAAAAATACCGTTGTATACAATTTCTACCGATTGAGATGATACACAATAATTACAAGTTGTTGTGAGTTTCCTTTGCGATGACTCTTAAAAGCATATCCACGAATGCAGTACATTAGATAAGATTTTGCAATAAATGTAGGACCACTCACCAACTCAACTAACCACGTGGGAAACATTATCCCCCTAGAAGGACCTGTAGTAACCTACAAAATAATTAAATGTAGTCAATTATAAATATATATATAGGAAACTATTATTGAAATTTACGTAATTATGGTGACACTAACATAAAATTGCAACCATATTACAAATTCGCTTTTTTTAAGTTCAACCAACTCATTCTCGCAATAATCTGAATAATGAACAAGTATTTGTTCCATGTATATTCTGTTAATTATGAAAAAAATAATTAAGAATAAATCATAATAACAACTAAAACAAAATTTAATTGAATGTACCTTTCATATTCCAAAACGTCATCGCAATTTGTTAAAATATACAAATGCAAGTGATTGTGTTCCTTCTCTGATAGGCGTCACATCTTCCCTTTTCCACTTAAACGTCCAATTTGTGCAAATATTTCTAGCACATACACTGGATAGCTTGGTTTTTCTCCTCCATCATCATGTCGTGCAGGTCGTCTATTTTTTGTTTGGACTTGCGATGGAAAATAGTAGCTGGCAAAGTTAGATGTTTCTTCATTAATACTTTGTGTGACGATTGAACCTTCAACCCTGGCAAGATTTTTAACTTTTTTTCTTTAGATGGAACATATATCTCTCAAAAGGATACATCCATCGGTACTGAATAGGTCCTCCAAGCGCTGCTTCTCTAGTGAGGTGAATAGGAAGATGCTCCATAACATCAAAAAATGCTGCTAGAAATATTTTCTCAAGGTTACAAATGAGAACCGGTATTTTTTCCTCCAAATTTTGGATATCGTCTACAGTAAGTGATCTTGTACATATATCTCAGAAAAAAACACCAATCCCTACATAAAAAAATTATTTTAATATCATATAATATATGAAATTATGATTATTTATATATAAAATAATGTAAACGTCGTACCTGCAATTGCTCTGTGGACGTTTTTAGGCAGCAGATTGCTAAAGACAAATGGAAATAGTCTTTGCATGACAACATGACAATCATGACTTTTCATCCCTGAAAATTTACCTTCAATAGTATCGACACAATTACGAAGATAAGATGCGTATCCATCTGGAAATTTGGCACTATGCTTAATCCAGTCAAAGAATTCATCTTTTGCTTGCACATCCAACCAGAATGCGGGAAACAATGATTTTCCATTTGACATTACATGTAGTTCCTTCTGGGAACAAATTTCTGGCAAATCCAATCTACCTTTCAAATTATCTTTTGTTTTTCCTTGCACATTTAGAACGGTATTCATTATATTGTCAAAAAAATTCTTCTCAATGTGCATAACATTTAGATTATGGCGCAACAAATGGTCCTTCCAATATGGTAAATCCCAAAAAATGCTCTTCTTGTGCCAATTATGGTATTCGCCACAACCATCAACATGGTAGTGTCTGTTACCTGCACATGAAGCCGTTCTCTCAGCACCAAAATCTCTAAGTTGAGTCATCATATAATTCCCGTCAAGAATAGGAGGTGGAGCATCAAAATTTTTTTTGTTTTTCCTAAACATTGCCGTGCTCCTGCGATATGGATGATCTTGTGGTAGAAATCGACGATGACAATCGAACCAACTAGTTTTTCGTCCGTGTTTCTGTTGGAACGCATCAGTATTATCTTGACAATATGGGCATGCTAATCTTCCATGCGTCGACCATCCTGATAACATACCATATGCTGGAAAATCACTTATGGTCCACATAAGTACTACTCGCATCAAGAAGTTCTGTTGGTTGGAAACATCGAATGCTTCGACACCATTTTCCCGCAGTATTTTTAACTCATGAATTAGTGGCTGCAAAAAAATATCAAGCGATCGCTTAGGATGCTCTGGGCCGGGGACTAGAATTGTTAGAAGCAAAAACTCTCGTTTCATGCACAACGAAGCAGGCAAATTATAAGGTGTAACGATAACTGGCCACAACGAGTATTGCCTCCCATGCTTCCCAAAAGGGTTGAATCCATATTATCTTTAGGTAATATATCTCTAAAAAATTCAGCTATCGCATTCACACAATCTTTAGCCAAGTTGAAATTCGTCTTTATCGTCATCAAACTGCTTGCAGGAAATAGAGGTGATAATCCATCTCTACATCCTTTATACAAAGGCTGTTTGGATGCATCTAACATATCAAAAAATTTCCGGGATTCCAAATTAGGTTCCTATATTCTGCTAATATCTTCAATGTACGATGCTCTTTGTTCACGAAATGCATCATTCACCATCTGAACAGTACATCCGTTTATACCAGGTTCCTCTACCCTAACATTAGTACTATCTATCCTTTTTGAAGTACTACCATAATATTGCATCATTGCATCAGTTTCTCCATGTGAATACCAAATTTTGTAATCCGGCATAAATCCATTCCTATACAAATGATTACGTACTTCTCTAATAGAGATTAATTTATGATTTCAACATTTAATACACGGACAATACATTTTACCGTATTCCATTGTCATACTATTGTTTGATGCAAATGCCATGAACTCTTCAACACCTTGCGCAAATTCATCCGTCAATTCCCCCGTTGTTGAATCATATCGAGGTTTATTCATCCACGATCGAAAATACTCATAAGAACCCGAAGAACACATTTTCTTAAAAAAATATGTTCTGATGAAATTGTGAAATACCAAAGCGTATTTATAGTGAAAATTAGATGTTATCATGAATTTTAAGAGATTTTTACGAATTTTTAACAGATTATTACGAATTTTTTACAGATTATTACGAATTTTTAACAGATTATTACGAATTTTTAACAGATTATTACGAATTTTTAACAGATATTCACAAATTTTAAACAGATTATTATTAAGAATATTCTTCTTTCCGACGGATTTCCAACGGTTTCCGACCACAATCGGATAATCACAAATTGTGAATCGATTTTTCTAACATTTCCGACAGATTTCCGAGGATTCCCGACCACCACCGGATAATCACAAATTTTTCAAGATTATTCTTCAACTTCTGACGGATTTCCGATGGACTCCGACAACGGTCAGCAATTTCCGATGGCTGTCCGACGAAAGTCGAGGTTATCCCTTCGGTTTATTCCTGATGGATTCCCGATGGATTGAAAAACAACAAGCCATTGGGAAGGCATCGGAAATAAACCGACGGTCCTAGAGTCATCGGAAATTTGCGATGGCTTCAAGAGGAGTTCCTGACGATAAAGGTTTCGTCAGAAAACCGACGGTTTACCATCAGTTTTTACCATCAAATTCTCGATGGTCGTGCAGCCGTTGCGAATTACCGACGGATCCCCGACGATCCTAGGTACCGTGGTAATCCGTCGGAAACCCGTCACTATGTCGTTAGAAAATTCCGACAGCTTTATGTCCATACGAGGGGTGATGAACCTCATGATAAATCACAACTTAGAAACTAGGAGGGCTGGTCTCGACTAGGGTTTTAAGCGCATAAGTTTCTTTGAGAGAAAACTCGTAGGAAGAAAGTTCTATCTTTAGTGATATTAAAAAGGTTGTCAAACTACAATGATGAAGGAGCCTTATTAATATGCTCGGCAGCCTTGACCTTCTAGGGTCGACTCAAAATAAAAAATGGAAAAATTACAAAAGTGCACAAGGAAAATTACAAAAAGGAAACAACCGAAAAAGGACAACTACCTAAATTGTTCTTGATTCAAAAATTTAAAACTTACTATTCCTACCCTGCAAAATAGAAAAGGCAAGTATATAACTGAAAACTTGCCTTTTTGTTTTGCAGGGTAGGAATAGTAAGTTTTACATTTTTGAATCAAGAACAATTTAGGTAGTTGTCTTTTTTCGGTTGTTTCCTTTTTTTGTAATTTTTCTTGTGCACTTTTGTAATTTTTCCATTTTTTATTTTGAGTCGACCCTAGAAGGTCAAGGCTGCCGAGCATATTAATAAGGCTCCTTCAGCATTGTAGTTCGACAACCTTTTTGATATTAATAAAGATAGAACTTTCTCTCAGCATATTAATAAGGCTCCTACGAGTTTTCTCTCAAAGAAACTTGTGCGCTTAAAACCCTAGTTGAGACCAGCCTTCGTAGTTTCTAAGTTGTGATTTATCACGAGATTCATCACCCCTTGTGTGGTTCACTTCACCTCTCCATCCATTTCTATCAAACAAGTAATCCAATCTATCTCAAACTGCGTGGTGCAATCCATTATGCTTCATTTGTAAACCTTGCCCAATGAGCACCAATTATCATTTTAGAAGGATCAATTTAACTGGCCGTTAAACTTGACATGTTTGCACTAAATCATGCGTAACTTTTGATATAGAGTTCTGAATGAGGCGAATCCAACGCCCATGTTCAGAAAGTTCAAATTTCTATATTGGGACAAAATCAAAGACCGTAATAGCTAAGACAAAGGCTCCAAGTTCTCCAATCTATCCTAAACTGCATGATGCCATGCATTATGCTTCATTTGTAAACCTTTGTTAATGAGCATCAATGATCGGTTTAGAATGATCAATTTAAGTAGCCGATAAACCTGAGATGTCCGCAAATTTTGATTTAGAGTTCAGAATGACACGAATCCATTGCCCATATTAAGCTAGCTTAATTTTCTATATTGTGACAAAATTTAAGACCAAAATTGCTATGATAAAGCCTTCAAGTAATCCAATCTATCCCAAACTACATGATGTCAAGCATTATGCTTCATTTGTAAACCTTGGCTCAACGAGCATCAATGATCGGTTTCGAATGATCCGTTTATCTACCCGATTAACTTGAGATGTCTGCACTAAATTGTCCGTAACTTTTGATTTGGAGTTCTGAATAACACGAATCCAGTGCCCCCATAAAGGTAGCTCAATTTTCTATATTGTGACAAAATTAAAGACTGAAATAGCTATGATAAAGCCCAGAAGTAATCTAATCTATTACAAACTGCATATTAGAATGATCAATTTAACTAACTGACAAAATTGAAAATGTCCACACTAAATCGTGCGTAACTTTTGATTTAGAGTTCAGAATGACACGAATGCAACGCCCATGTTAAGCTAGCTCAATTTTCTATATTGTGAAAAAAATTTAATCGAAATAGCTACGAGAAAGCTTACAAGTAATCCAATCTATCTCGAACTGTGTGGTGCTATGCATTATGCTACATTTGTAAACCTTTGCCCAATGAGCTCCAATGATCATTTTAGTATGATAAATTTAACTAGCTGATAAACATGACATGTACGCACCAAATTGTGTGTAAATTTTGATTCAAAGTTCCGAATGAAGCGAATCCAATGCCCACGTTAAGTTAGCCCAATTTTCTATGTTCGAACAAATTCTGAGACTGAAATAACTACAGAAAACCCTCCAAGTAATCCAATATATCCCAAACTGCGTGATGCCATGTATTATACTTCACTTGTAAACCTTTGTTCAGTGTTGATCAGTTTAGAATGATCAATTTAACTAGCTGATACACTTGACATGTACGCACTAAATTGTGTGTAACTTTTGATTTAGAGTTTAGAATACACGAATCCGATTGCCCACATTATGCTAGCTCAATTTTCTATATTAAGACAAAATTTAACAAGGAAATAGCTACGATATAGCCTACGTGTAATCCAATCTATTCAAAACTGCGTGAAGCTACGCTTAATGCTTACTTTTAAACCTTTGCTCAATGAGCTCCAATGATCATTTTAGAATGATCAATTTAACTAAAAGATAAACTAGACATGTCCGCGCTAAAACATGCATAACTTTTGATTTAGAGTTACGAATGACGGGAATCAAATGCCCACGTTAAGTTATCTCAATTTTCTACATTGTGAAAAAATTTAGGATGGAAATAGCTACTACAAAGCCTACAAGTAATCAAATCAATCTCAAACTGCATGATGCCATGCATTATGCTTCATTTGTAAACCTTTGTTCGGTGAGCACCAATGATCAGTTTAGAATGATCAATTTAACTAGCCGATACGCCTAACATGTACGCACTAAATCGTGTGTAACTTTTGATTTAGAGTTCATAATACCCGAATCCAATGCCAACGTTAAGCTACCTCAATTTTCTATATAAAGAAAAAATTTAAGACGGAAATAACTACGACAAAGCCTACAAGTAATCCAATCTAACCTAAAGTACGTGATGCTCTGCATTATGCTTCATTTGTAAAGCTTTGCTCAACGAGGATCAATGATCGGTTTAGAATTATTAGTTTATCTAGCTGATATACTTGAGATGTATGTACTAAATTGTCCCTAACTTTTGATTTGTAGTTCAGAATGACACGAATCTAGTGCCCATGTTAAGCGTGCTCAATTTTCTATATTGTGTCAAAATTAAAAATTGAAATAGCTATGATATAACCTAGTTGTAATCCAATCCATTCCAAACTGCGTGATGACATATAATATGCTTCATTTGCAAACCTTTGCTCAATGAGAACCAAAGATCAGTTTAGAATGATCAATTTAACTAACCGCTAATCTTGAGATGTCCGCTGTAAAACATGCGTAACTTTTGATTTAGAGTTCTGAATGACGTGAATAAAATGCCCACGTTATGCTAGCTCAATTTTCTATATTAGGAAAAATTTTAAGACCGAAATCGCTACAGAAAAGCCTACAAGTAGACCAATCTATCCCAAACTGCATGATTCCATGCACTATGCTTCATTTCTAAACCTTTGCTCTGTGAGCGAGCACCAATGATCAGTGTAGAATGATCAATTTAACAAGCTGATACACTTGACATGTATGCACTAAATTGGTGTAACTATTGATTAATAATTCAGAATGACACGTATCCAACACCCACGTTAACCTACCTCAATTTTCTTTATTGTGAAAACATTTAGGCCCGAAATAGCTACGACAAAGCTTACGAGTAATCTTATCTATCTCAAACTGCGTGGTGCAATGCATTATGCTTCATTTGTAAACTTTTGCTCAATGAGCGCCAAAGATCCTTTTAGAAGGATCAATTTAACTAGCTGATAAACTTGACATGTACGAACTAAATTGTGTGTAACTTTTGATTTAGAGTTCAGAATACACGAATCCAACGCCCACGTTAAACTAGCTCAATATTCTATATTAAAAAAAAATTTAAGACGGAAATAGTTGCGACAAAGCCTCCAAGTAGTTCAATCTATAACAAACTGCATGATGCCATGCATTATGCTTCATTTGTAAAACTTTGTTTGGTGAGCACCAATGATTAGTTTAGAATGATCAATTTAACTAGCCTATACACTAGATATGTATGCACTAAATCTAGTGTAACTTTTGATTTAGACTTCATAATACACGAATCCAATGCCCATGTTAAGCTACCTTAATTTTCTATATTAATACAAAATTTAAGACGAAAATAACTACGACAAAGCATCCAAGTAATCCAATCTAACCCAAACTACGTGATGCCATGCATTATGCTTCATTTGTAAACCATTGTTCAACAAGCATCAATGATCGGTTTAGAATGATCGGTTTATCTAGCTGATAAACTTTTGATGTCTGCACTAAATCGTCCCTAACTTTTGATTTGGAGTTCAGAATGACACAAATCTAGTGCCCATGTTAAGGTAGCTCAATTTTCTATATCGTGACAAAATTAAAAAACTGAAATAGCTACGATATAACCTAGGTGTAATTCAATCTATCCCAAACTGCATGATGCCGTGAAATATACTTCATTAGCAAACCTTTTCTCAATAAGCACCAATGATCCTTTTAGAATGATCAATTTCACTAACCGATAAACTTGACATGTCCGCTGTAAAACATGTCTAACTTTTGATTTAGAGTTTCGAATTACGTGAATCAAACGCCCACGTTAATCTAGCTCAATTTTCTATATCAGGAAAAAAATTTCTATCGCAAACTGTGTGATTCCACACACTATGCGTCATTTGTAAACCTTTGTTCCGTGAGCACCAATGATCAGTTTAGAATGATCAATTTAACAATCTGATACATTTGACATGTACTCACTAAATTGGTGTAACTTTTGATTAAGAATTCAGAATGACACGAATCCAACGCCCACGTTAAGCTATTTCAATTTTCTATATTGTGAAAACATTTAGGCCCGAAATAGCAACGATAAAGCTGACAAGTAATCCAATCTATCTAAAACTGTGTGGTGCAATGCATTATGCTTTATTTGTAAACCTTTCCTCAATGAGCGCCAAAGATCATTTTAGAAAGATCAATTTAACTAGCCAATAAACTTGACATGTACGCATGAAATCATGTGTAAATCTTGATTTAGAGATCAAAATACACGAATCCAATGCCCACGTTAAACTAGCTCAATTTTCTATATTAAAACAAAATTTAAGATTGAAATAGCTGCGACAAAGCCTCCAAGTAGTTTAATCTATCACAAACTACGTGATGCCATGCATTATGTTTCATTTGTAAACCTTTGTTTGGTGAGCACCAATGATCAGTTTAGAATGATCAATTTAACTAGCCGATACACTAGACATGTATGCACTAAATCGTGTATAACTTTTGATTTAGAGTTCATAATACAGAATCCAATGCCCACGTTAACCTACCTCAATTTTCAATATTAAGACAAAATTTAAGACGGAAATAACTATGACAAAGCCTCCATGTAATCCAATCTATCCCAAAATACGTGATGCCCTGCATTATATTTCATTTGTAATCCTTTGCTCAACAAACATCAATGATTGGTTTAGAATGATAAGTTTATCTAGCTGATAAACCTTTGATATCTGCACTAAATCGTCCCAAACTTTTGATATGGAGTTTAGAATGACACAAGTCCAATGCCCATGTTAAGGTAGCTCAATTTTCTATATTGTGACAAAATTAAAAACTGAAATAGCTACGATATAATCTAGGTGTAATCCAATCCATTCCAAACTGCGTGACGCCATGCAATATGCTTCATTTGTAAACCTTTGCTCAATGAGCACCAAAGATAATTTTAGAATGATCAATTTAACTAACCGATAAACTTAACATGTCCGCTGTAAAACATGCCTAACTTTTGATTTAGTGTTCCGAATGACGTGAATCAAACGCCCACGTTAAACTAGCTCAATTTTCTGTATTATCACAAAATTATCTATCTCAAACTGCGTGATTCCATGCGTTATGCTTCATTTGTAAATCTTTGCTCAGTGAGCACCGATGATCAATTTAGAATGATCAATTTAACAAGCTAGTACGCACTAAATTGGTGTAACTTTTGATTAAGAATTCAAAATGACACGAATCTAACACCCACGTTAAGTTAGCTCAATTTTCTATTTTAAGACAAAATATAAGAGGGAAATAACTACGAAAAGCATAAAAGTAATCCAATTTATCCCAAACACGTGATGTCATGCATTATGCTTCATTTGTAAACCTTTGCTCAACGAGCATCATTTATCGGTTTTGAATCATTAATTTAACTAGCCAATAAACTTGAGATGTCCGCACTAAATCGTCCATAACTTTGAATTTAGAGTTCAGAATGACACGAATCCAAGTCCCATATTAAGCTAGCTCTATTTTCTATATTGTGACAAAATTTAGACCAAAATAGCTATGATAAAGCCTATAGGTAATCCAATCTGTCCCAAACTACGTGATATCATGCATTATGCTTCATTTGTAAACCATTGCTCAACGAGCATCAATAATCGGTATAGAATGATTAGTTTATCTAGCCGATAAACTTAAGATGTCCACACTAAATCGTCCGTAACTTTTGATTTGGAGTTCAGAATAACACGAATCAAATGCCCACGTTAAGGTAGCTCACTTTTCTATATTGTGACAATTTAAATATTGAAATAGCTGCGACAAAGCCTACAAGTTATCCAATCTATCTCAAATTGCATGGTGCCATGCATTATGCTTCATTTGTAAACCTTTGCCCAGTGAGCACCAATGACCATTTTAAAATGACCAATTTAACTAGCCGATAAACTTGACATGTCTGCAATAAAACGTGCATAACTTTTGATTTAGAATTCCGAATGACGCAAATCAAACGCCCACGTTATGCTAGCTCAATTTTCTATATTGGGACAAAATTTAAGACCGAAATCGCTAGAAAAAAGCCTCCAAGTAGACAATTCTATCCCAAACAGTGTGATTTCATGCATTATGCTTTATTTGTAAACCTTTGCTCGATGATCACCAGTGATGTGTTTAGAATGATCAATTTAACTAGCTGATACACTTGAGATGTGTGCGCACTAAATCTTGTGTAACTTTTGATTTAGAATTAAGAATGACAGGACTCCAATCCGAACGTTAAGCTAGTTAAATTTTCTATATTGTAAAAACATTTAGGACCGAAATAGCTACGACAAAGCCTACAAGTAATCCTATCTATTTCAAACTGCGTGGTGCCATGCATTATGCTTCATTTGTAAACCTTTGCTTAATAAGCACCAAAGATCATTTTAGAAAGACCAATTTAACTAGCCGATAAACTTGACATGTCCACACCCAACTTTAGAGTTAAGAATACACGAATCCAACGCCCACGTTAAGCTACCTCAATTCTCTATATAAAAACAAAATTTAAGATGGAAATAGCTACAACAATGCCTCCAAGTAGTTCAATCTATCACAAACTGCGTGATGCCATGCATTATGCTTCATTTGTAAACCTTTGTACAGTGAGCACCAATGATCCGTTTAGATTAATCAATTTAACAAGCTGATACAATTGACATTTACACACTAAATCGTGTGTAACTTTTGATTTAGAGTTCAGAATACACGAATCCAATGCCCACGTTGACCTAGCTCAATTTTCTGTATTAAGAAAAAGTTAAAGACAGAAATAGCTACAATAAAGTATCCAATTAATCAAATTCATCCCAAACTGCATGATGCCATGCATTATGTTTCTTTTGTAACCTGTGCTTAATGACCTCTAATGATTATTTTGGAATGATCAATTTAACTAGCCAACAAACTTGAGATGTACGCACTAAATTGTGCGCAGCTTTTGATTAAGAGTTCAGAATGACACGAATCCAACGCCCATGTTAAGCTAGCTCAATTTTCTATATTGTGAAAAAATTTAAGACAGAAATAACTACAACAAAGCCTCCAATCTATCTCAAACTGCTTGGTGCCATGCATTATGCTTCATTTGTAAACCTTTGCTTAATAAGCACCAAAGATCATTTTTGGAAGACCAATTTAACTAGCCGATAAACTTGACATGTCCACACCAAATTGTACGTAACTTTGATTTAGAGTTCCGAATACAGGGAATCCAACGCCCACGTTAAGCTAATATCAATTTTCTGTATTGGGACAAAATCTAAGACCAAAATCGCTACGAAAAGCCTCCAAGTAATCAAATATATCCCAAAATGCGTGATGCCATGCATGATGCCATGCATGATGCTTCATTTGTAAATCTTTGTTTAATGAGCACAAATTATCAGTTTAGAATGATCAATTTAACTAGCTGATACACTTGACATATACGCACTAAATCGTGTGGAACTTTTGATTTAGAGTTCAGAATACACGAATCCAACGACCACGTTAAGCTACCTCAATTCTCTATATAAAAACAAAATTTAAGACGGAAATAGCTACGACAAAGCCTCCAAGTAGTTCAATCTATCACAAACTGCGTGATGCCATGCATTATGCTTCATTTGTAAACCTTTGTACAGTGAGCACCAATGATCCGTTTAGAATAATCAATTTAACAAGCCGATACAATTGACATTTACACACTAAATGGTGTGTAAGTTTTGATTTAGAGTTCAGAATACACGAATCCAATGCCCACGTTAACCTAGCTCAATTTTCTGTATTAAGAAAAAGTTAAAAACAGAAATAGCTACAATAAAGTATCCAATTAATCCAATTCATCCCAAACTGCGTGATGCCATGCATTATGTTTCTTTTGTAAACCTGTGCTTAATGACCTCTAATGATTATTTTGGAATGATCAATTTAACTAGCCAATAAACTTGAGATGTACTCACTAAATTGTGCGCAACTTTTGATTAAGAGTTCGGAATGACACGAATCCAACGCCCATGTTAAGCTAGCTCAATTTTCTATATTGTGAAAAAATTTAAGACAGAAATAACTACAACAAAGCCTCCAAGTAATCCAATCTATCTCAAACTGCGTGGTGCCATGCATTATGCTTCATTTGTAAACCTTTACCTAATGAGCACCATTGATCAATTTAGAAGGTTCAATTTAATTGGCCGATAAACTTGACATGTGCTCACTAAATCGTGCGTAACTTTTGATATGAAGTTATGAATGAAGCGAATCCAATGACCATATTGATCTAGCTCAATTTTCTATATTAGAACAAAATCTAAGACCAAAATAGCTACGAAAAAACCTCCAAGTAATCCAATCTATCCCAAACTACGTGATGCCATGTATTATGCTTCATTTGCAAACATTTCTTTAGTGAGCACTAATGATTAGTTTAGAATGATCAATTTAACTAGTTGATACACTTGGCATGTACGCAATAAATCGTCTGTAATTTTTGATTTAGAGTTCAAAATACACAAATCCAATGCCCATGTTAAGCTAGCTCAGCTTTCTATATTCTGATAAAATTTAAGACAGAAATAGTTATAATAAAGGCTCGAAGTAATCCAATATAACCCAAACTGCATGATTCCATGCATTATGCTTCAATTATAAGCCTTTACTTAAGGAAAATCAATGATCAGTTTAGAATTATCATTTTAACTAGCTGATCAACTTGACATGTCCGCACTAAATCGTATTTAACTTTTGATTTCGAGCTCAAAATTACATGAATCCAGTGCCCACGTTAAACTAGCTTAATTTTCCATATTTTAAAAACATTTGACACTAAAAGAGCTACGACAAAGCCTCCAAGAAATCCAATCTATCCAAAACTGCCTGATGCCATATCTTATGCCACATTCATAAGCCTTAACTCAAGGAGCACCAATGATCAGTTTAGAATGATCATTATAACTGGCTGATCAACTTGACATGTACGCACTAAATCGTGACAACATTTAAGACATAAAAAGCTACGATAAAGTCTCCAAGTAATCCAATCTATCCCAAACTGCATGATGCCATACGTTATGCTTCAATTTTAAGCCTTTACGGAAGGAGAACCATGATCAGTTTAGAATCATCATTTTAACTAGCTGATCAAGTTGCCATGTCCGCACTAAATCGTCTTTAACTTTTGATTTAGAGCTCAAAATTACATGAATCAGTGCCCACAATATTGTGACAATATTTGAGACTAAAAGAGCTACGGCAAAATCGACAAGTAATCCAATCTATCCCAAATTGCGTGATGCTATGCATTATGCTCGAGTTATAAGCATTTCCTCAAGGAGAACCAATGATTAGTTTAAAACTGATCATTTTAACTGGCTGATTAACTTGACATGTACGCACTAAATCGTACATAACTTTTGATGTAGAGTTCAGAATGATATGAATCCAATGTCCATGTTAAGATAGCTTAATTTTCTATATTGTGAACAAATTTAGTACCAAAATAGCTACGACAAAGCCTCCAAGTAATCCAATCTATCTCAAACTGCGTGGTACCATGCATTATGCTTCATTTGTAAACCTTTGCTCAATGAGGACAAATGATCATTTTAGAATGATCAATCTAACTAGCCGATAAATTTGACATGTCTGCACTAAATCGTGCGTAACTTTTGATTTAAAGTTCTGAATGATACGAATTCAACGGCCATAGTAGCGTAGATCAATTTTCTATATTGGGACAAAATTTAAGACCAAAACATTATGCCTCTATGTAATCCAATCTATGCCAAACTGCATGATGCCATGCATTATGCTTCATTTGTAAACCTTTGCTCGGTGAGCACAGTTGATCAGATTAGAATGATAATTTTAACAAGCCGATCAACTTGTCATGTCCGCCAAAATCGTCTGTAACTTTTTATTTATAATTCAAAGTTCCACAAGTCGAACACCCAAGGAAAGCTAGCTCATATTTCAATATTGTTACAAAATTTAAGACTAGCTATGGGAAAGCCTCCAAGTAATCCAATCTTTACCCAACCGTGTGATACCATGCATTATGCTTCATTTGTAAACCTTTGCTCAATGAGCATCAATTATCCGTTAGCCGTTAAACCTCAGATGTCCGCACTAAATCATTCGTAATTTTGATTTAACGAATGACACGAATACAACACCGACGTTAAGCTAGCTCAATTTTCTATATTAGGACAAAATTTAAGACTAAAATTGTTTCGACAAAGCCTCCTAGTAATCTAATCTATCATAAACTGTGTGGTGTCATGCATTATGTTTCATTTCTAAACCTTTGCTCAATGAGCACCAATGGTAATTTTAGAATGATCAATTTAACTAGATGATAAACTTGACATGTCTGCACAAAATTGTACGTAAGTTTTGATTTAGAGTTTAGAATCACACGAATCCAATGCCCACGTTAAGCTAGCTCAATTTTCTATATTGTGTACAATCTTATGACCAAAATAGGTACAACAAAGCCTACAAGTAATCCAATCTATGTCAAACTGTGTGGTGCCCTGCATTATGTTTCATTTGATAACCTTTGCTCAATGGGGACCAATGATCGTTTTAGAATGATCAATTTTAACTAGCCGATAAACTTGACATGTCCGCACTAAATTGTGCGTAACTTTTTATTTAGAGTTCTAAATGACACGAATCCAACGCCCACGTTAACCTAGCTCAATTTTTTATATTGGAACTAAATTTAAGATCGAAATAGCTTTGACAAAGGCTCCAAGTATTCCGATCTATCCCAAACTGCGTGATGCCATGCATTGTGCTTCATTTGTAAACCTTTGCTCAGTGAGCACAGTTGATCAGTTTAAAATGATCATTTTAAAAAGCAGATCAACTTGTCACGTCCGCCTAAATCATCCGTAACTTTTGATTTACTATTCAGAGTGCCACGAATCCAACACCCAAGTAAAGCTAGCTCATATTTCAATATTTTTACAAAATTTAAGACCGAACTCGCTACGGGAAAGCCTCCAAGTAATCCAATCTTTCCCAAACTGCGTGATGCCATGCATTATGTTTCATTTGTAAGCCTTTGCTCAATGAACATCAATGATCAGTTTAGAATGATCAATTTAACTAGCCGATAAACTTGAGATATCCGCACTAAATTGTCTGTAACTTTTGATTTAGAGCTTCGAATGAAACGAATCCAACGCCGATCTTAAGCTAGGTCAATTTTCTATATTGGGACAAAATTTAAGCTTGAAATAGCTTCGAAAAAGCCTCCTAGTAATCCAATCTATCAGAAATTGTGTCGTGCCATGCATTGTGCTTTATTTGTAAACCTATGCTCAATGAGAACCAATTATCATTTTAGAATGATCAATTTAACTAGACGATAAACTTGACATGTCTACACGAAATTGTGCATAAGTTTTGATTTAGAGTTTAGAATCACACGAATCCAATGCCCACATTAAGCTAGCTCAATTTTCTATATTGTATACAAATTTAGGACTGAAATGGCTACGACTACGCCTCCAAGTTATTCAATCTATCTCAAACTGTGTGCTGCCATGCATTATGCTTCATTTGAAAACCTTTGCTCAATGAGGACCAATGATCATTTTAGAATGATCAATTTAACTAGCTGATAAACTTGACATGTCCGTAATAAATCATGCGTAACTTTTTATTCAGAGTTCTGAATAACACGAATCCAACACCAACGTTAACCTAGCTTAATTTTCAATATTGGGACTATATTTATGAACGAGAAAAGCTATGACAATGCCTCCAAGTAATCTGATCTATCCAAAATTGCGTGATGCCATGCTTTATGCTTCATTTGTAAACCTTTGCTCAGTGAGCACCATTGATCAATTTAGATGATCATTTTAACAAGACGATCAACTTGTCATGTCCGCACTAAATCTTCTGTAACTTTTGATTTACAATTAAGAGGGCTCCAAATCCAACACCCAAGTAAAGCTAGCTCAAATTTTCATATTGTGACAATATTTGAGGCTAAAAGAACTACGACAAAGCCTCCAAATAATCCAATTTATCCCAAACTGCGTGATGCCAGACATTATCTTTATTTATAAATCTTTGCTCAATGAGCATCCATGAACAGTTTAGAATGATCAATTTTGACTAGCAGATAAACTTGAGATGTCCGTACTAAATCGTCCGTAACTTTTGATTTACAGTTCATAATGACACGAATCTAATGCCAATGTTAAGCTTGCTCAATTTTCTATATTGCGAACAAATTTAGGACCAAAATAGCTACGACAAAGCCTCCAAGTAATCCAATCTTTACAAATCGCGTCATGCCACGGATTACGTTTCATTTGTAAACCTAGGCTCACTGAGCATCAATGATCAGTTTAGAATGATCAATTTAACTAACCGATAAACTTGAGATGTACACACTAAATCAACCGTAACTTTTGATTTAGAGTTTCAAATGACATGAATCCAATGCCGACGTTAAGCTAGCTCAATTTTCTATATGGGGAAAAAATTTAAGACCGATATAGCTTCGAGAAAGCCTCCTAGTAATCTAATCTATAAGAAACTTCGTGGTACCATGCATTATGGTTCATTTGTAAACCTTTTCTCAATGAGTACCAACGATCATTATAGAATGATCAATTTAACTAGACGATAAACTTGACATTCTGCACGAAATTGTGCGTAACTTTTGATTTAGAGTTTAGAATCATACGAATCCAACACCCACATTAAGCTAGCTCAATTTTCTGTATTGTGTACAAATTGAGGACCGAAATAGCTAAGACAAAGCCTTCAAGCTATCCAATATACCTCAAATTGCGTGGTGTCATGCATTATGCTGCATTTGTAAAACTTTGCTCAATGAGGACCAATGATCATTTTAGAATGATCAATTTAACTAGCCGAGAAACTTGACATGTCCGCAATAAATCATGCATAACTTTTTATTTAAAGTTTTGAATGACACGAATCCAACGCCCATGTTAACCTATCTCAATTTTCTATATTGAGACTAAATTAAAGACCGGAATAGGTATAACAAAGCCTCCAAGTAATACGATATATCCTAAACTACGTGATGCCAGTCATTATGCTTAATTTGTAAACCTTTACTCAGTGAGCACAGTTGATCAGTTTAGAATGATCATTTTAACAAGCCGATAACCTTGTCATGTCCGCATTAAATCGTCCGTAACTTTTCTTAGAATTAAGAGTGCCATGAATCCAACATCCAAGTAAAGCTAGTTCAAATTTTTATATTGTTACAAAATTTAAGAGGGAAATAGCTATGACAAAGCCTTCAAGTAATCCAGTCATTCCCAAACTGTGTGATGCCATGCATTATGATTCATTTGTAAACCTTTGCTCAATGAGCATCAATGATCAGTTTAGAATGATCAATTTAACTAGCAGATAAACTTGAGATGGCTGCACTAAATCGTACGTAAATATTTATTTACATTTCCGAATGACTCGAATCCAATGTCCATGTTAAGCTAACTTAATTTTCTATATTGTGAAAAATTTTGGACCGAAATAGCTAACACAAAGCCTCCAAGTAATCTAATCTATCTCAAACGGCGTGATGCCATGCATTATGCTTCATGTGTAAACGTTTGCTCAACAAGGACCAATTATCATTTTAGAATGATCAATTTAACTAGCCAATAAACTTGACATCTCTGCACTAAATCGTGCATCACTTTTGATTTAGAGTTGTGAATGACATGAGTCCAATGCCCACCTTAACCTAGCTCAATTTTACATACTGGGATAAAATTTAAGAGCAAAATATCTACCACAAAGCCTCCAAGTAATCCAATACATCCCAAACTCTGTGATGCCATGCAATATGCTTCATTTGTAAATCTTTGCTCATTGAGCACATTTGAACAGATTAGAATGATGATTTTAACAAGCCAATCAACTTGTCATGTCCGCACTAAATCGTCTGTAACTTTTGATTTAGATTTCAGAGTGCCACGAATCCAACACCCAAGTAAAGCTACCCCATACAAAATTTAAAACCGAACTAGCTACGACAAGGCCTCCAAGTAATTAAATCTTTCCCAAACTATGTGATGCCATGCATTATGCTTCATTTGTAAACCTTTGCTCAATGATCATCAATGATCAGTTTAGAATGATCAATTTAAGTAGCAGATAAAGTTGAGATGTCCGCAATAAATCGTCAGTAACTTTTGATATACAGTTTAGAATGCCATGAATCAACTGCCCACGCCAAACTAGCTTTATTTTCCATATTGTGAATAAATTTTGGACCGAAATAGCTAAAAAAACCTCCAAGTAATCCAATCTATCTCAAACTATGTGGGGCCATACATTATGCTTCATTTGTAAACCTTTGCTCAATGAGGACCAATGATCATTTTAGAATGATCAATTTAACTAGCCGATAAATTCTACGTGGCCGCACTAAATCGTGCGTAACTTTTTATTTAGATTTCTGAATGACAGGAATCGAACGCCCGCGTTAACCTAGCTCAATTTTCTATATTTGGACTAAATTTAAGACCAAAATATCTATGACAAAGCATCCGAGTAATCCGATCTATCCAAAACTGCGTGATGCAATGCATTATGCTGCATTCGTAAACCTTTGCTCAATGAGCAAAGTTGATCAGATTAGAATTATCATTTTAACAACCCGATCAACTTGTCATGTCCGCACTAAATCGTTTCTAACTTTTGATTTAGAATTAAGAATGCCACGAATCCAACAACTAAGTAAAGCTAGCTCAAATTTATATATTGTTAAAAAATTTAAGACGAAAATAGCTACGACAAAACCACAAAGTAATCCAATCTTTCTCAAACTGTGTGATACCATGCATTATGCTTCATTTGTAAACTTTTGCTCAATGAGTATCAATGAACACTTTAGAATGATCAATTTAACTAGCATATAAACTTGAGATGTCCGCACTACATCGTTGGTAACTTTTGATTTACAATTCAAAATGACACAAATCCAATCCCCATGCTATGCAAGCTTAATTTTCTATATTGTGAACAAATTTAGGATCGAAATGGTTACGAAAAAGCCACCAAGTAATCCAATCTATTTCAAACTGCGTGGTGCCATGCATTATGCTTCATTTGTAAACCTTTGCTCAATGAGCACCAATGATTATTTTAGAATGATCAATTTAACTAGCCAAGAAACTTGACATGTCCACACGAAATTATGCGTAACTTTTGATTTAGAGTTCAGAATGACATGAATCCAATGTTCATGTTAATCTAGCTAAATTTTCAATATTAAGACAAAAGTTAAGACCGAAAAAGCTACGAAAAAGCCTGCAAGTAATCCAATCTATCCCAAACTGAGTGATGCCATGCGTAATGTTTCATTTGTAAGCCTTTGCTCAATAAGCATCAATGATCTGTTTAGAATGATCAATTTAACAAGGCGATAAACTTGAGATGTCTGCACTAATTCGTTTGTAACTTTTGATTTAGATTTCAGAATGACTCGAATCTACTGCCCACGTTAGCTATCTGAATTTTATATATTGTGACAAAATTAAGACCGAAATAGTTACGATAAAGCCTCAAAGTAATCTAATCTATCTCAGACTGCATGATGCCATGCACTTTGCTTCATTTATAAGCCTTTACTCAAGAAGCACCAATGATCAGATAGAATGATCATTTTAACTAGCTGATTAACTCGACATGTCCGCATTAAATCGTCTTTAACTTTTGATTTAGAGCTCAAACAAACATGAATCAAATGCCCACGTTAAGCTAGCTCAATTTTCCATATTGTGACAACATTTGACACAATCTATCCCAATTCGCGTAATGCCATGCATTATGCTTGATTTATAAGCCTTTACTCAAGGAGCACCAATGATAAGTTTAGAATGAGCATTTTAACTAGCCGATCAACTTGTCATGTCCAACTATCTCAAACTGCATGGTACCATGCATTATGCTACATTTGTAAACCTTTGCTCAGTAAGCACCAATGATCAGTTTAAAATGATAATTTTAACAAGCTGACCAACTTATCATGTCTGTACTAAATCGTCCGTAACTTTTGATTTAGAGTTTAGAATGCCACAAATCCAACACCCTAGTAAAGCTAGATCAAATTTCTATATGGTGACAAAATTTAAGACCGAAATAACTCTGACAAAGCCTCTGAGTAATCCAATCTATCCCAAACTGCGTGATGCCATGCATTATGCTTTATTTGTAAACCTTTTCTCAATGAGCACTAATGATAATTTTCTATTGATCAATTTAACTAGCAGATATACTTGACATGTCCGAATGAAATCGTGCATAAATTTTGATTTAGAGTTCTAAATGCCACGAATCCAACTCCCACGTTGCTCAATTTTCAATATTGCAACAAAATTGAGGACCGAAATAGCTATGAAAAAGCCTCAAAGTAATCCAATCTATCCCAAACTGCGTGATGCCATGAATTATGTTTCATTGGTAAACCTTTGCTCAGTGAGCGGCAATGATCAGTTAAGATTGATCAATAACTACCTGATACACTTGATATGTACGCATTAAATTGTCTGTAACTTTCTATTTAGAATTCAGAATGTCAAGAATACAATGCCCATGTTAAGCTAGCTAAATTTTCAATATTAAGACAAAATTTAAGACCGAATATGCTATGAAAAAGCCTCCAAGTATTCCAATATATCCCAAACTGCATGATGTCATGCATTATGCTTTATTTCTAAACCTTTGCTCAATGAGCATCAATGATCAGTTTAAAATGATCAATTTGACTAGGCGATAAACTGAGATGTCCGCACTAAATCGTATGTAACTTTTGATTTGGAGTTCTGAATTACACGAATCCAATACCCACGTTAGCTAGTCAATTTTCTATATTATGACAACATTGAAAACTGAAAGAGCTACAACAAAGCCTTCAAGTAATCCAATCTAACCCAAACAGCGTGATGCTATGCATTGTGCTTCATTTATAAGCCTTTACTCAAGAAACACTAATGATTAGTTTAGAATTATCAGTTTAGAATGATCACTTTAACTGGCCGATCAACTTGACATGTCCGCACTAAATCGTCTGTAACTTTTGATTAAGAGTTCAGAATGACACGAATCCAATACCCACGTTAAGCTAGCTAAGTTTTCTGTATTGTGAAAAAATTAAGGACCAAAATAGCTTCGACAAAGCCTCCATGAAATCCAATCTATCTCAAACTGCGTGATACCATATATTATGCTTCATTTGTAAACCTTTGCTCAGTGAGCACTAGTGATCAATTTAGAATGATCATTTTAACAAGCCGATCAACTTGTCATGCATGTACTAAATCATATGTGAGTTTTGATTTAGAGTTCTGAATGCCACAAATCGAAAACCCAAGTAAAGCTAGCTCAAACTTCTACATTGTGAAAAATTTTAAGACGGAAATAACGAAATAAATCTAACAAAGCCTCCAACTAATCCAATCTATCTCAAACTGCGTGATGCCAAATATTATGCTTCACTTGTAAACCTTTGCTTAATGAGAACCAATTATCATTTTAGAATGATCAATTTAACTAACCAATATACTTGACATGTCTGCACAAAATCGTGCGTAACATTTGATTTAGAGTTTTGAATGCCACGAATCAAACGCCGACGTTAAACTAGCTCTATTTTCTATATTGCGACAAAATTAAACACCAAAATAGCTAGGAAAAAGCCTTGAAGTAAACCAATCTACCGCAAATTGCGTGATGTCATGCATTATGCTCCATTTGTAAACCTTTACTCGGTGAGCACCAATGACAAGTTCAGAATGATCAATTTAACTAGCCGATACACTTGACATGTACGCACTAAATCGTCTGTAGCGTTTGAATTAGAGTTCCGAATGACACATATCCAATGCGCACCTTAAACTAGCTAAATTTTCAATATTATGATAAAATTTAAGACCGATAAGGCTACAAAAAAGCCTCCAAGTAATCCAATCTATCTGAAACTGGTCAATGAGCATCAATGATCATCAATGATCAGTTTAGAATGATCAATTTAATTAGGCAATAAACTTGAGATGCCCTCAGTAAATCGTGTGTAACTTTTGGTTTAGAGTTCAAAGTGACACGAATTCAATGCCCATGTTTGACATGCATTATGCTTCATTTGTAAATCTTTTCTCAATGAGCATCAATAATCAGTTTAGAATGATCAATTTAACTAGGCGATAAACTTGAGATGCACTCAGTAAATCGTATGTAACTTTTGATTTACAGTTTAGAATAACACGAATTCAATGCCCACGTTTGCTAGCTTAATTTTATATATTGTGACAAAATAAAGACCGAAATAGCTATGATAAAGCCTCCAAGTAATCCAATCTATCTCAGATTGCATGATGCCATGCATTATGCTTCATTTATATGCCTTTACTCAAGGAGCACATAAGATTAGATAGAATGATCATTTTAACTATCTGATCAACTCGACATGTCCGCACTAAATCGTCGTTAACTTTTGATTTAGAGCTCAAAGAGACATGAATCAAATGCCCACGTTAAGCTAGATCAATTTTCCATATTGTGACAACATTCGAGACTAAAATAACTACGAGAAAGCCTCCAAGAAATCCAATGTATCCCAATTTTGGTGATGCCATGCATTCTACTTCATTTATAAGCCTTTACTCATGGAGCACTCATGATAAGTTTAGAATAATCATTTTAACTGGCTGATAACCTTGACATGTACAAACTAAATCGTATCTAACTTTTGATGTAGAGTTCAGAATGACACGAATCCAACGCCCACGTTAAGGTAGCTCAATTTCTAAATTTAGAAAAAAATTAAAACCGAAATAGTTGCAACAAAGCCTCCAAGTAATCCAATCTATCGCAAACTGCGTAGTGCTATCCATTATGCTTCATTTGTAAACATTTTCTCAATGAGAACCAATGATAATTTTACAATGATCAATTTAATAGCCGATAAATTTGACATGTCCGAAGTAAATCATCCATAACTTTGATTTAGACTTCCAAATGACATGAATCCAATGCGCACATTAAGCTTGCTCAATTTTCTATATTGGGACAAAGTTAAAGAACGAAATAGCTACGACAAAGCCTCCAACTAATCCAATGTGTCTCCAAACTGTGTGATGTCATGCCTTATGGTATTTGTAAACCTTTGCTCTGTGAGCACGAATGATCACTTTAGAATGATCAATTTAACTAGTCGATAAACTTAATATGTCCACACTAAATCGTCCGTCCCTTTTATACTTCCGAATGACACAAATCTAACGCCCATGTTAAGCGAGCTCAACTTTCTATTTTGGGACAGAATTTAAGACCGAAATAGCTACCACAAAGCCTCCAAATAATCTAATCTATCCCAAACTTTGTGATGTCATGAGTTATGTTTCATTTGTAAACCTTTACTAAATGACCACCAATGATGAGTTTAGAATGATTATTTCAACTAGTTGATCAACTTGACATGTCCGCACTAACTCGTCTTTAAATTTTAATTAAAAGCTCAAAAATGACATGAATCTAATACCCACATTAAGTTAGCTCAATTTTCCGTATTATGACAATATTTGAGACTAAAATTTCTACGACAAAGCCTCTAAGTAATCCAATGTATTCCAAACTGCGTGATGCCATGTATTATGCTTTCTTTATAAGCATTTACTAATAGAGTAGCAATGATCAGTTTAGAATGATCATTTTAACTGGCCGATGAACTTGACATGTACACACTAAATTGTCCGCATCTTCTAATTTAGAGTTCAAAATGACATGAATCCAACACCCACATTAAGCTAGCTCAATTTTCTTATTGTGAAAACATTTGAAAATGAAAGAGCTATGACAAAGCCTTCAAGTAATCCAATATGTCCTAAACTTCGTGATGCCATGCATTATGCTTCATTTACAAGCCTTTACGCAAGGAGCACTCATAATCAGTTTAGAATGATCAGTTTAGAATAATCAATTTAACTGGTCGATCAATATGACATCTCCACAGTAAATAGTCTGTAACTATTGATTTAGAGTTCAGAATATCACGAATCCAACGCCCATGTTAAGCTAAATCAATTTTCGATATTTTGAAAAACTATAAGACCAAAATAGCTACGATAAAGCCTCCAAATAATCCAATATATCTCAAACTGTGTGGCGCCATGCATTATGTTTCATTTGTAAACCTTTGCTCAATAACCACCAATGCTAATTTTAGAATGATCAATTTAACTAGCCGATAAACTTAACATTTCTCAACTAAATCGTCCGTAACTTTTGATTTAAACTTCTGAATGACACGAATCCAATGCGCACATTAAGCTAGCTCAATTTTCTATACTGGAAAAACTTTAAGACCGAAATACCTACAAAAAAGCCGCCAAGAAATCCAGTATATCCCAAACTATGTGATTTCATGCATTATGTTTCAATTGTAAACTTTTTCTCAATGAGCACCAATGATCAGTTTGGAATGATCAATTTAACTAGCCAAAAACTTGACATGTACGCACTAAATTGTTCGTAACTTTTTATTTAGAGTTGAGAATGACAAACAACGTGATACCCTGCATTATGTTTCATTTGTAAACCTTTGCTTATTAAGCATAAATATTCAGTTTAGAATGTTTAATTTAACTAGCCAATAAACTTGAGATGTCCCCACTAAATCGTCTGTAACTTTGGATTTAGATTTATGAATGACACGAATCCAATGCACACATTAAGGTAGCTCAATTTTATATTATTGTGACAAAATTTAAGACCAAAATAGCTATGATAAAGCCTCCAAGTAATCCAATCTATCTCAAACTGTATGATGTCACGCATTATGCTTTATTTGTAACCCTTTTCTCAATGGGCACCAATGGTCAGTTTAGAATGATCATTTTAACAAGCCGATCAACTCGTAATGTCTGCTCTAAATCGTCTGTAACTTTTTATTTAGATTTCAGAGTGCCACAAATCCAACACCAATATTAACTTAGGTCAAATTTCTATATTGTGACAAAATTTAAAACCAAAATTGGTATGACACAGCCTCCAAGTAATCCAATCTATCCCAAACTGAGTGACACCATGCATTATGCTTCATTTATACACCTTTACTGAATGAGCACCAATGATCTATTTAGAATGATCAATGTAACTGGCCGATCAACTTGACATGTCCACACTAAATGCTCCATAACTTTTGATTTACAGTTCAGAATGACACAAATCTAATACCCACATTAAGCTAGCTCAATTTTCTTTACTGTGAAAAAATTTAAGACCAAAATAGCTACGAATAAGGTCTCCAAGTAATCTAATCTATCTCAAAATGTGTGGTGCCATGCATTATGCTTCATTTGTAAACTTTTGCCGAATGACCACAAATGATAACTTTAGAATGATCAATTTAACTAGCTGAAATACTTGGCATGTATGCACTAAATTGTCTGTCTGTTTTGATTATGAGTTCAGAATGACACGAATCCAATGCCCACGTTAACCTAGGTCAATTTTCTATATTGTGAAAAAAATTTATTACCAAAATAGCTACGAAAAAGGTTCAAAGTAATCCAATCTATCCTAAACTGTGTGATTTCATGCATTATGCTTCCTTTGTAAACCTTTGCTCAATGAGTATCAATGATTAGTTTAGCATGTTTTAATTAACTAGCCGATAAACTTGAGATGTCTGCACTAAATCATATGTAACTTTTGATTTAGAGTTCAATATGACACGAATCCAATGCCCACGTTAAGCTAGCTCAATTTTTTATATTTTGAAAAAATTTAAGACCGAAGTAGTTACGACAAAGCCTCAAAGTAATACAATCTATCTCAAACTACGTAGTGCCATGCATTATGCTTCATTTGTAAACATATGCTCAATGAGCACCAATGATAATTTAAGAATGATCAATTTAACTAGTCGATAAACTTGACATGTCCACACTAAATCGTCCGTAACTTTTGATTTAGACTTCCGAATGACACGAATCCAATGCGCACGTTAACCTAGCTCAATTTTTATATTGGGAAAAAATTAAAGAATGAAATATCTATGACAAAGCCTCCAAGTAATCCAATCTATCTCCAAGCTGTGTGATGTCATGCGTTATTCTTCATTTGTAAACCTTTGCTCAGTGAACATGAATGATCACTTTAGAATGATCAATTTAACTAGCCGATAAACTTGACATGTCCGCACAAAAACGTCCGTAACCTTTAATTTAGACTTCCAAATGATACAAATCTAACGCCCATGGTAAGCTAGCTCAAGTTTCATGGTAAGCTAGCTCAATTTTCGATATTGGGACAAAATTTAAGGCCAAAATAGTTACAACAAAGCCTCCAAGTAATCCAATATATCCAAAAATGTGTGATGTCATGCGTTATGCTTCATATGTAAACCTTTACTAAATGAGCACCAATGATCAGTTTAGAATGATTATTTCAACTAGCTGATCAACTTGAAATGTCCGCACTAACTCGTCTTTAAATTTTGATTTAGAGCTCAGAAAATGACATCAATCTAATACCCACATTAAGTTAGCTCAATTTTTTGTATTATAACAAGATTTGAGATTAAAAGATCTACGACAAAGCCTTCAACTAATCCAATGTATCTCGAACTATGTGATGTCATGCATTATGCTTCATTTATAAGCATTTACTCAATGAGAACCATTGATAAGCTTAGAATTATCATTTTAACTGGCCGATCAACTTTACATATACGCATTAAATCATCCGTAAATTTTGATTTTGAATTAAAATAGACATGAATCCAATCCCGGTTAAGCTAGCTCAATTTTCTATATTGTGACAAAATTTAAGACCAAAATAGCTATGAAAAAGCATCCAAGTAATCCAATCTATCCCAAAATGCTTGATGTCATGCATTATGCTTCATTTAGAAGCCTTTACTCAAGAATCACCAATGATCTGTTTATAATGATAATTTTAACTAGATGATCAACATGATATGTCCGCACTAAATCGTCTTTAAATTTTGATTTAGGGGTCACAATGACATGAGTCCAATGCCCACGTTAAGCTAGCTCAATTTTCCATATTTTGAAAACATTTGAGACCCAAAGAGCTACTACAAAGCCTCAAGGTAATCCAATGTATCACAAACTGCGAGATGCCATGCATTATGTTTCATTTATAAGCCTTTAATCAAGGAGCACCAATGATCATTTTTGAAATTATCATTTTAACTGGCCGATAAACTTGACATCATTACAAGAAAACATTAACATTTCCGACGGCATTTCCGACGGAAATAAAACTGTCGGAATTTCCTAAAGCATATGCGATGGTTTTCGGATGGATTATCGAGCGAAGGAATTTTGTCGGTGTTCCGTCGGTAAATCCCGATGTTTGCACTACCTTTGGGAAATCGATGGTAAAACCTGGCGGACATCTGTCCGGTTTCCGACGAAAACGTAGGCGTCCAGATATCCTCTCAAAACTGTCGGACATTACCGACAAAATCAAAACCGTCAGTTTTTTTTAGACTATTTCCTGACGGAATGTGGTTCTTACAATCCCTCTGAAATCCTTCGGGAATATATCGGTGGGATGATTTCACTTAAGTATTTTTTTACATAAAGTATTTTTTTACATAAAGTATTTTTTTACATAATTTAATAAATTACATAGTGTAAAATTTTCAGACGGATACGCATATAATCTTCGTAATTGTGTTGATACTATTGAAGGCAAATTTACAGGCATGAAAAGTCATGATTGTCATGTTTTCATGCAAATACTATTTCCATTTGCCTTTAGCGATCTTCTGCCTAAAAACGTACACGAAGCAATTGCAGGTACGATTACATTATTTTATATATAACCATAATTTTTTGACCGGATTAAATTTTTTATTATGTAGGGATTTGTGCTTTTTCCGAGATTTATGTACAAGATTACTTACTAGAGACGATATACGAAATTTGGAAAAAAAATACCGGTTCTCATTTGTAAGCTCGAGAAAATATTTCCACCATCATTTTTTGATATTATGGAACATCTTCCTATTCACCTCCCTAAAGAAGCAGCTCTTGGAGGACTATTCAGTACCGATGGATGTATCTTTTTGAGAGATATATGTTCCAGCTAAAAAAAAGGTTAAAAATCTTGCCAAGGTTGAAGGTTCAATCGTCGCACAAAGTATTAATGAAGAAACATCTAACTTCGCCATATACTATTTTCCATTGCAAGTCCAAACCAAAAATAGACGACCTGCACGACATGATAATGGAGGAGAAAAACCAAGCTATCCAGTGTATGTGTCAGAAGTATTTGCACAAATTGGACGTTTAGGTGGGAAAGGGAAGACGCGACGCCAATCATAGGAGGAACACAAACACTTGCAGCTGTATATTTTGACAAATTGCGATGACGTTTTGGAATATGAAAGGTACATTCATTTAATTTTTTTTGTAAATGTTATTATACTTAATTTTTAATTATTTTGTTTATAATTAACATGATATACATGGATCAAATACGTGTTAGTTATTCAAATTACACAGAGAATGAGTTGGTCGAACTTAAAAAGAGCGAATTTGCAAGTTGATTGCGCTTTTACGTCAGTGTTAATTAATTACGTAATTTTCAATAATAATTTCGTATATATAAAAATATATAGTTGAGTGCATTCAATTATTTTGCAGGTTACTACGGGTCCTTCTAAGGGGATAACGTTTCCCACGTGGTTAGTTGAGTTGGTGAATGGTCCTACATTTATGGCAAAATCTTATCCAATGTACTGCATTCGTGGATATGCTTTTAAAACTGATCGCGTAGGAAGCTCACAAACAACTTCTAATTATGGTATATCATCTCAATCTGCTGAAATTGTATACAATGGTGTGTTTCGTGAAATATTAGAAATTCACTATCTAGGAATGATTGATTTGAGGTGTATTGTGTTCTACTGTGACTGGTATTGTCTTGTCATTGGTCAACGTCAAGACGAATTCGGTGTTACATCTGTCCACTCTCGTAAGCGACATAAAAAATATGATCTAATACTTACATCACAAGCGGACTAGATTTGTTACATTCAATATCCTCGTGTAAAGAATAAACAAGATCCTTGGATTACAGTGATATCAATACTTCCTAGAATAATGGTAGTGGTGTTTCCAAACAAGACCCTATGTAGCAAAGCACAATTGGTAACTTATGTTGTATAGAGACTTCTCTAGAAGTTAACCTTGTTGTTGATGACACCACAAACGGAGATTACAACGTAATGCAAGATTCAGAAGAGGAGATTGGAGAGTTTGAGAACGAAAATTCAGCTAATTGAGAATGTTCATCAGATTCAGATTAAATCTATGATTGCAATGTTATAGTTTTTATAGTACTTTCATTTTAAGTGTCAAATAATATTTTCTAAAAATAATTTTATTCCTCGTAGCGACGGATTTCCGACATAACTTCAAATCCCATCGCAATTTTGTCGGAAACTATACCCTATGGAGAAGCTTATCCGATGGATTCCCGACAGAATTTGAATACCCGTTTGCACCCTTCGCAATGCCGTCGGAAACTACAGTCGGATTCCCGACAACATAGGGTATTGATCCAATACCCTATCGTGTCGGAGAAGATTAGCCGACGGATTGCTGACGGCATTTGAAAACCCGTCGGAATTCCATCTACAATTTTTGACGAAAATGCGACGAACATAAATTTCAAATGTAAAGTTTAATAGATTTAAAAGTTTAAAACATATATGTGGTACGACTAAACGGTACACACTCGTAATGTTATAAACTAGATAGTTTTTTTCAAAATAAACAGTTTTATAAACATTTCTAATATAAACCAAAAACTAATTTAGCGATTTAGTCATCTTCTAGTTAAATGGCGGGATATCAAAGTTATAATTAAATTTATAAAATATAGTAAATTTTTGTTTACTATCGCCAAAAAGGCAGCAACATTTAACTTGATTCGCATACGGATCCAAAAAACAATATTATGAAGAATACTATGAACATTATTAGCTATAAACAAATTAACTTCAAAATCAGAATAAATAATAAATAATGAGAAAGGGTTATTTCATATTATTTTAGTATATTTTTAAGAAACAAAATAAATCTACATTACAATTAGTCTAGACATTTTTAAAATTTTTGAAAATTTATGAAATTACATTTTATAAATAAAAATATTAATAAATAATAGGATCATCAGAAATCCATCGGAATATTCCGACGCAATACCGATCACATTTTAGATCCGACGGGAAATCGTCGGAAGTATTATTTACCACGTGGAGTGACAATTTGGCAAGCATGTAAAAATTTAATTTTCCGTCAGAAATCTGTCGGTCATTTCGGAAGGATTGCCATCGATATGAAATTATACGTGGGAAAGCTAATTTACCACGCGGGTTTTTGCGAAAATATTTATTGTTTGGCCGAGGGATTTCAGACGGATTTTGCCGTCGGATATGTTTAATATAACCTACGACCCCACGACCTCTATTTCAGTTTTCTCTGTGCGTTTAAAGCTCCTACTCTTCTCTGCTTCTTCCCCTCTCGCCGCTGACGTTGCCGGAAGATAAGCTCTCGGTCTCTGGAAGTGCTCGCCGGAAATGTAAGTCTCCTTTTAATGTGTTTTCCATTGTTTCCATCGGTTACATCTAGAAATTATTTCATTTTGTTCTTTTTGTGCTCTATGAATTTTCCAAAATTGATCGAAATCTGTTGGTGGGTTTCATTCATCATTGTTTTTTTTTAAATAGTGGCTTTATTTTTGGAATTGAGGGTTCTAAATTCAGCATAATCGTTGTAAAATGGTTGAAAGATGTTTAATATTCTTGGTTGAAAAATGCAGGCACTAGCTCTCTCTTTTTCTTTTATTTTTTTGCCCATGAAATTCTCATAAATCTTCAAATCAGACGGTAAGAGTCTTGTGATTGTGGCTAATAAATTTCAGGGAATAGTTTGTGCAATGTAGGCAGTCTTTTTCAGCAATTTCAAGCTTTTTGGTTTGGTGGTGAGAGTCTAGTCTCTCTAGAAATTTCTTCTTTTTTAAGTTTTCGCTTAGGAACAAAGTTTCTGGATTAGGTAGACTGTTTCGAAGAGTGGGCCAACAAATATTATAGAAGCTAATATAAAAGATTTAGATATCTAGCTTAGATTTAGATATCTAGCTTAGATTTAGTTTTACTATATCCGTTTGAGTTAGATTAGATTTGCATTTGCTGTGTATAATCAATGCATCTAAAGAACTCAAAAATTATTTGACTGTCTAAGTGACTTAATGGAGTTTGAGTGTCGATCGGTACGATTCTTATGGGTGACCAAAGGTAACCACAAAAGCGTCTTTAAACGAATAAGAAAGCAACAAACATTGCATGGGTTCCAATTCAATTCCCAAACCAAAAACCGGTTTACTGTTGTGCTAGAAAAACATTATTCGAATGTTGTAATTTATTCCAAGCAATCTAAGGAATAACTTTTAGTTGGTCTGTTTTTCTACTTTATGTTAGTTTCCAAAACATAAAAATAAATAAAGAGAGGCACTGCTTATCTTGATCTATGCTTCAATCATTCTTTGCTTTGAGTGCGCTTTAATCTTTTAGTTGTTTTTAGGTTGAAATGAATTTTAAGTGTTTGCAAAATATTGATGCAAGTAATTCACATAATGGTAAAAGCTGAAATTCCATAACCTGTAGCACAATTGAATTTTAGGAATATGAAAACTGAAATCATTAAATTTGAATTTTCTCAAGTTCATTATCTATTTTTAGATGCTTTAAAATTTTTAAATTTGTTTTTAAGAAATTACTAAAAAAATTACTAAAAAATTACTAATAAATTTTACTAATTTTTTTAAAAACTTTTGTTAGAAATTAGTTTGCTTTAAAATGATATTTTATATATGTGCATGAAACAATCATATTATTTGAATGTCGTATCAAGAGTATCAACAACGTGGTCATTCGTCTACTACGAGTTTTATATCAACTTAAGTTACAGAATCTAGAAATGATTCTTTTGGATCAATGACAATTGAATAATTGGTTCGGCAATCTGGTCGTGAACATCTTACTTTTCTCGATCCAAGGCATCAAGGGAATTCTACACGGTATATTAAATTTTATATAATTATATTTAAAATAATTATTTTATCATTATCCTAATAAAATTCGTAGGTTTCGTATTTCAAACAATAGAATAAACAAGTCTATATTAAAGATACTTCATTCTTTTTTGAACAAAGCATATACAAAATTTAGAGATATTCCATAAAAACGTCAGATTTGGTTCAGAACGTTTGCAGTACGTTCATTTATTTTTAAATATGTAATTCTTTAAAATATTTTTTAGTAATATATATGTAAATTTTGCAGCAATAATTTACATGGGATCCTATGAACACAAAATTGGTGGAAGAAGCTTTTCAAAAAGAGGATGGAATACTTTTTTCCGCCACATGAACGAGTGGAAACAAAAGTCAAAAAAGGAAAAAGACAAACCAAGAGGGTTGAATGAATTTATTTGAAACGATTTTATTCGTTATTCGGAATCTTCTAGTGTTGAAGTCATCTCGAGGACTAATTCGGGAAATCCGAAGAGCGACCAAAGATGCAAAGACATTTACATTCACAATGCCAGATTGACTAGTTTTCTGAGACAAGCCGATCAATTGGTAAATTAATTATTATATTAAATTTATTTATTATTATTTGAAATTTTTTAAAATATTAATTTAGTATTTTTTTACTTTTAGGCACAAAAATTTGGAACGCCTCCAGATCACTTGCAACTTCTCGAGGTTGTCCACACGAACAAAAAGAATGGTTGCATCCAAGATGGTTTCATTAGTGAGATTATTGAAAAAGTATAAAAGAAAAAGTGATATTTTGTTTCAGCAGTCTCAAGGTTGTTCTTCATCTTCGCTCGCCGAATTGCCTCGTTCCGAGAGTAACCGTATGGTTTTTGATGTAAATTTAATTTTTCTTTTTATTTATTTTTATATTTAATATTATAATACTTTTTTAATTACATTTCTTTTTGTTTTTACAAGAACTACTATTTTCTAAGGGTCGTCATCCAGAACTCGGGAGAGTTGCAGATAGCAGTGGTGCAATATCTGCGGCTGGAAATGAGGAAAATGCACAACTCAAATAAAAAATGGCGTCTATGGAGATAGAGATGACGAAGCTTAAAAATATTGTAGATATGATGAAAACCAAATTTTCTGATGACTTTTTCTCCTCCTTCTCCTCCTGCTGCTCCGATGTAATTTGTAAATTTTAAACCAATTAAACTTTATATATTATTATATTTATAATTAGAAATATTATTTTTTATTTAATTTTTTAAATATTTTTATTAAATATTTAAAATTATTAATGAATAATTTATAAAAATAATTATTCAAATTTTTTTTTAATTGTTTGGTTATTTCCGACGGATGCAGTCGTCGGAAATTACCGATGGAATCGTGTCTGTTGGAAAGATGATTTCATCGCGATGTCGTCGGTTAGCTCCCGACGGGTGAAAACAGCCGGGATAAACCATCGGTTGTCATTCCGGACGGCAACGGTCATCGGAAGTCGTTAACAGCCCGACTGACTAAATCCATCATAAATACGTTGGAATTTCCAATGGACTATATATACCAATCGAATATCCGTCGGTATTTGCCGATGGCGGCGTTTATCATAAATCCTTTGGTAATTACCGACAAAATGGACCCATCGAATATCCGTCAGTAATATTCTTATCGAAAACCCATCGGTAATTTCCGATGGAAGTGTCCCATCGAATATCCATCGGAATTTACCGATGGCTTCTTTTATCGCAAACACATCGGGAATTCCCGATCACTTCTCGACAAAAATTGGTTTCTGACAAAATAGTCCCGACGGATATTTTTATCGGAAAGTAAACGGGAATGGCTATTTCCGATGGATTGCCGATGAATTTTGCCGTCGGGAAATAGATGTTTTCTTGTAGTGCATGTCAGCACCAAAATAGGTACGAAAAATCATACACGTAATCCAATGTATCACAAACTGCGTGATACCCCATGCATTATGCTAGATTTATAAGCCTTTACTCAAGTAGGAACAATGATCAGTTTAGAATGATCATTTTAACTGCCCCATTCATTGTACATGTCCGCACTAAATCGTACGTAACTTTTTATTAACAGTTTAAAATGACACAAATCCAACGCGTATGTTAAACTAGCTCAATTTTCTATATTATGACAACATTTGAAATTGGAAGAGCTGCGAGAAAGCCTCTAAATAATCCAATGTATCCCAAACTGCGAGATACCCTCTAAATAATCCAATGTATCCCAAACTGCGAGATACCATGCATTATGCTTCTTTTATAAGCCTTCACTCAAGGATCACCAATGATAACTTTAGAATGATCATTTTAACTGGCCGTTCAACTTGACATGTTCGCACTAAATAGTCCATAACTTTAATTTAGAGTTCAAAATGATACAAATCTAACGCCTAAGTTAAGCGAGCTCAATTTTCTATATTGTGACAAATTTTAAGTCCGAAATAGCTGCAACAAAACCTCCGAGTAATCCAATCTATCTTAAACAGTGTAATGTCATGCATTATACTTCATTCATAAGCCTTTACTCAAGGAGAACCAATGATCAATTTAGAATGATCATTTTAACTAGCCAATCCACTTGACATGTCCATACTAAATCGTTTGTAACTTTTGATTTAGAGTTCAAAATGACACAAATCCAACGCCCACCTTAAGCTAGCTCAATTTTCCATATTATGACAACATTTGACACTGAAAGAGCTATGAAACCAAGTAATCCAATGATGTGATCCTGATGAGGATCAAGCCCTTGATCAACTCCAAATTGTTGTGGAAGAGTGGATGAATGGATTGAATTTTTGGAATGGGTGAAACGATGGTGTGACTTGCGGATGTGTGAGCTCTTAAGTGGATGGATCCGAGAACAAGGGGAAATGGATGATACTTATCAAGGATGGTGGAAAATCCTTGGACTATCTGCTTGCTCTTTGTGAATGACAAAGGCCAGGCACGTTGGGAAGGGGTGAATCGAATTGAAACTTCTAAGGATGATGAATATCTCTTAGAATTTCGGCTCTTAAGAGGAATGGGAAAGTGTTCTAAAGTTCCTTATTCAAGAGGATGATCAAACGAGTTTAAGAAGGAAATTTGCTATTAAAATGTTTGATGATTCAGAAAGAAAGATACAAGAGAGTACTTATAGTAGTCTAGGAAATTGAAAATGACTTCTAAAATTATACCAAAACATTAAAGGAAATACTTAGAGAATTACAAAGATAACTAAGACAAAGACTAAGAAGTAAATAATGTTTTGACTGGATTCTTACTCTCTTATTTCGTGGATGATGAGATAGAATGGGCATTGATTCACCAAGAGGCTGTGGTAAAGTACCTTGGGCTTGCCTCATTAAAATCCAATCTTAGAAAACCCATTGGGACAAAACTAAGAATAGGGAAAAAGATTACCATCCAAGGCACCTCTCTTGGTGATGTTTAGGTGGCTTGAATCACAACCAATGTGGTTGGATTAGCACACAATAAACTGGCCTGAATGGTGTTGGATTAGCACACAATAAACTGGCCTGAATGGTGTTGAGAAGGTGTTGTAGTGTTGTCTTAAGCTTGGTTTTCTTGGATCGGGTAATGGGGCGTTTGAAGATTTGTAGGCTTTGATCTCCAATATCAGCGGGTTCTAGCTGCTTCTTAGCATCTTTAGTGGCTTCTTCCTCCTCTGATTGAAGCTGCTCCTCAGGTTGTGGTTCCTCGCTGGCCATGCTCACATCATCCATTGTATCTAAACTATGGGATGTCATGCATTATGCTTTTTTTTTTATAAGCATTTACTCAAGGATCATCAATGATCAGTTAAGAATGATCATTTTAACTAGCCGATCAACTTGACATGTCCACATTAAATCATCTGTAACTTTTGATTTAGAGTTCACAATGACACGAATCCAACGCCTACGTCAAGCTAGCTCATTTTTCTATATTGTGACAGCATTTGAGAGCAAAAGCGATACGATAAAGCCTCCAAGTACCTAATGTATCCCAAACTGCGTGATACCATGTATTATGCTTCATTTATAAGCCTTTACTCAAGGAGCATCATATCAGTTTAGAATGATCATTTTTAACTGGCCGATCAACTTGACATGTCCGCACTAAATAGTACATAAGTTTTGATTTCGAGTTCAAAAACGACACAAATCCAATGCCCACATTAAGCCAACTCAATTTCTACATTGTGACAAAATTTAAGTCAGAAATATCTACGACAAAGTCTCCAAGCAATCCCATCTATCTTAAACTGCGTGATTCGATACATATTGCTTCAGTTATAAGTCTTTACTCAAGGAGCACCAATAATCAATTTAGAATGATCATTTTAACTAACTTATCAAATTGACATGTACGCACTAAATCGTCTTTAGCTTTTAATTTTGAGCTCATAATGACATGGGTCCAATACCCACGTCAACCTATCTCAATTTTCCATATTGTGAAAACATTTGAGACTAAAAGATCTATGAAAAAGCCTCCAAGTAATCTATTGTATCCCAAACTGCATGATGACATGATTATGCTTCATTTGTAACCATTTACTCAAGGAGCACCAATGATCAATTTAGAATGATCATTTTAATCAGACGATCAACTTGATATTTCCGCATTAAATCGTGTGTTACTTTTGATTTATAGTTCATAATGACACGAATCGAACGCCGATGTTAAGCTAGCTCAATTTTCTATATTAGAACAAAATTTAACATTGAAATAGCTACGAAAAAACCTCCTAGTAATCCAATATGTCCCAAACTGCGTGATGCCATGTGTTATGCTTCGTTTATTAGCCATTACTGAAGGAGCACCATTGATCAGTTTAGAATAATCATTTTAACTAGCCGATCAACTTGACATGTCCGCACTAAATTGTCTGTAACTTATAATTTAGAGTTCGAATGATGTGAATCCAACGCTGACGTTAAGCTATCTCAATATTCCAAAATATGACAATATTTGACACTGAAAGATGTACGAAAAAGCCTCCAAGTAATACAATGTATCCCAAACTGCATGATGCCTGCTTCGTTTATAAGCTTTTACTCAAGGAGCACCAATGATCAATTTAGAATGATCATTTTAACTGGCCGATCAACTTAACATGCCCACACTAAATAGTCTGTAACGTTTCATTTAGAGTTCAGAATGACACGAATCCAACGCTCACGTTAAGATAGCTAAACGTTCTATGTTGTGCAAAATTTATCATTGAAATAGCTACGGAAAAGACTCCAAATAATCCAATATATCCCATCCGGCGTGATGCCATGCACTATGCTTTATTTATAAGCCTTTACTGAATGAGCACCCATGATCAGTTTAGAATTATCATTTTAACTAGTCGATCAACTTGACATGTATGCACTAAATCGTTTGTAACTTTTGATTTAGAGTTCAGAATGACATGAATCCAATGTCACCGTTAAGCTAGCTAAATTTTCCATATTGTGACAATATTTGAGACTCAAAGAGCTACGAAAAAACCTCCCAGTAATCCAATGTATCCCAAACTGTGTGATGCATTGCATTATTCTTCATTTGTAAGCCTTTACTCAAGGAGCACCAATGATCAGTTAAGAATGATTATTTTAACTAGCCGATCAACTTGACATCTCCGCGCTAAATCGTCTGTAACTTTTGATTTAGATTTTAGAATTACACCAATCCAGTGCCCACGTTAAGCTAGCTCAATTTACTATATTGTGAAAACCTTTGACATTGAAAGAGCTTTGATATAGTCTCCAAGTAATCCAATGTATCCCAAAATGTGTGATGTCATGCATTATGATTCATTTGTAAGCCTTTACTCAAGGAGCACCAATGATCTGTTTAGAATGATCATTTTAACTGGCCGATCAACTTGACGTGTCCGCACTAAATTGTTTGTCACGTTTGATTTAGAGTTCAAAATGACACGAATCCAACGTCAGCGTTAAACCAGCTCAATTTCCTAAATTCTGACCCAAATTTATCATTGAAATAGCTATGAAAATGCCTTGAAGTAATCCAATCTATCCCAAACTATGTGATGCCATGCATTATTCTTCATTTATAAGCCTTTACTTAAGGAGCACTAATGATCAGTTTCGAATGATCATTTTAATTAGCCGATCAACTTGACATGTCTGCACTAAATCGTTTGTAACTTTTGATTTAGAGTTCAGAATGATATGACTCCAATGCCCACGTTAATCTAGCTCAATTTTCCATATTGTGAAAATATTTGACACTCAAAGAGCTACGAAAATGCCTCCAAACTATGTGATACATGCATTATGCTTCATTAGTAAGCTTTTAATCAAGGAGCACCAATAATCAGTTTAGAATAATTATTTTAATTGGTCGATCAACTTGACAGCTCTGCACTAAATCGTCCGTAACTTTTTATTTGGAGTTCAAAATGACATGAATCTAACGCCTACGTCAAGCTAGCTCAATTTTCTATATTATGACAACATTTGAAACTGGAAGAGATAAGACAAAGGCTCCAAATAGTCAAATGTATCTCAAAATAAGTGATGCCATGTATTACGCTTCATTTATAAGCCTTTATTTAAGAAGCATTATTGATAAGTTAAGAATGATCATTTTAACGGGCCAATCAACTTGACATTTCTGCACTAAATTGTTCGTACTTTTGATTTAGAGTTCAGAATGACACGAATCCAACACCTACGTCAAGCTAGCTCAATTTTCTATATTGTGAAAATATTTGAGACTGGAAGAGATACGACGAAGCCTCCAAGTATCAAATGTATCCCAAACTGCGTGATGGCATGCATTATACTTCATTTATAAGCTCTTTACTCAAAGAGCACCATATCAGTTTAGAATGATCATTTTTAACTGGTCGATCAACTTAACATGTGCGCACTAAATAGTCCATAACTTTTTATTTAGAGTTCAAAATGACCCAAATCCAATGCCTACATTAAGCCAACTAAACTTTCTACATTTTGACAAAATTTAAGTCTAAAATAGCAATGAAAAAGCTTCCAAGTAATCAAATCTATCTTAAACTGCGTGATGCCATGCATTATGATTAATTTATAAGTCTTTACTCAAGGAGCACCAATGATCAGTTTAGAATGATCATTTTAATTAGTTGATCAACTTGACATGTCCATACTAAATTGTCTTTAACTTTTAATAATTTAGATCTCATAATGATATGAGTCCAACGCCCACCTCAAGCTAGCTCAATTTTCCATATTGTGATAACATTCGGGACTGAAAGCGCTACGAAAAAGCCTCCAAGTAATCCAATGTATCCCAAACTATGTGATGCTATGCATTATGCTTCATTTGTAAGTCTTTACTCAAGGAGCACCAATAAATTAGTTTAGAATGATCATCTTTACTAGTCGATAACCTTGACATGTGTGCACTAAATCGTGTGTAACTTTTGATTTAGAGTTCAAAATTACACCAAACCAATGCCCACGTTAAGGTAGCTCAAATTTCTATATTGTGATAACATTTGAGATCAAAAGAGCTATGACAAAACCCCAAGTAATCCAATGTATCTCAGACTGTGTGATGACAGGAATTATGCTTCATTTATAAGCATTTACTCAAGGAGCACCAATGATAAGTTTAGAATATCATTTTAATGGGCCGATCAACTTGACATGTCTGCACTAAATCATCCATAATTTTTGATTTAGAGTTCAAAATGACATGAATCTAACGCCCACGTTAAGCTAGCGCAATTTTCTATATTATGACAGAATTTTAGACCAAAATAGCTATGACAAGGCCTCCAAGTAATATAATCTGTCCCGAACTGCGTGATGTCACGCATTATGCTTCATTTATTAGCATATACTCAAGGAGCACCAACGATCACTTTAGAATGATAAATTTAACTAGCTGTTCGACATACATGCCCGCACAAAAATCCTCTTTAACTTTTGAATAAGAGCTCAAAATGACATGAGTCCAACGCCCACGTTAAGTTGGCTGAATTTTCCATATTAGGACGACATTTGAGACTGAAATAGCTACAAAAAAGCTTCCAAGTAATCCAATGTATCCCAAACTGCGTGAAGCCATGTATTATGCTTCATTTTTAAGCCTTTACTCAAGGAGCACCAATTATCAGTTTAGAATGATCATGTTAACAGGCCGATGAACTTGACATGTCTACACTAAATCATACGTAAGTTTTGATTTAAAATTCAAAATGACACGAATCCAATGCTCACGTTAAGCTACCTCAATTTTCCTTATTCTGAGAACATTTGAGGCTGAAAGACCTATGAAAAAGCCTACATGTAATCCAATGTATCCCAGACTGCGTGATGTCATGCATTATGTTTCATTTGTAAGCTTTTACTCAAGTAGCACCAATGATCAGTTTAGAATGATCGTTTTAGCTGGCCGATCGGCTTGACATGTTTTCACTAAATCTTCCGTAACTTTTGATTTAGAGTTCACAATGACACGAATCTAATGCCCACATTAAGCTAGCTTAATTTTATATATTGTGATAACATATGAGATTGAATGAGCCACGACAAAGCTTCCAAGTATTCCAATGTATCTCAAACTACGTGATACCATGCGTTATGCGTCATGTATAAGCCTATACTCAAGGAGCACCAATGATAAGTTTAAAATGATCATTTTACCTGGCCGATCAACTTGACATGTCCGCAATAAATCGTCCGTATCTTTTGATATAGAGTTCAGAATGACACAAATCCAATGCCCACATTAATCTAGCTCAATTTTATATATGGTGACAATATTTGAGACTGAAAGAGCTATGAAAAATCCTCCACATATTCTAATGTATAACCTGAGTGATGACATGCATTATGCTTCATTTATAAGCCTTTACTGAATGAGCACCAATGATCGGTTTAGAATGATCGTTGTAACTGGCCGATCAACTTGACATCCGCACTAAATCGTCCGTGAGTTTTGATTTAGAATTCAAAATGTCACGAATCGAACGCTCACGTTAAGCTAGCTATATTTTCTACATTGTGAAAAAAGTTAATACCAAAATAGGTATGACAAAGCTGTTCTTCTCTACCACCTGCCATCCTCAAACCGATGGCCAAACTGAAGTAGTCAACCGGACATTGTCGACTCTTCTCAGGACCACACTAGGGAAGAACCTCAAGACATGGGTAGAGTGTCTGCCATTCATAGAGTTTGCTTACAACCGAGCGGTGCATTCAGCCACAAAGAAGACCCCTTTTGAAGTGGTATACGGCTTCAACCCTCAGACACCTTTGGAGCAAACACCACTGCCACCAGCAGAGATGACCAACCTCAATGCAGCATCTAAGGCAGAGTTCATAAAGAAGATACACTAGAAGGTAGCAGAGAACTTGGAGAAGAGGACCGGGCATTACGTGACTCACGCCAACAAGGGGAGAAGAGAGATGGTTTTTCAACTAGGTGATTGGGTGTGGCTACACCTACGGCAAGAGAGGTTCCCCAACCTAAGGAGTTCCAAGATGGCCCCAAGAGGAGATGGACCATACAGTGTGCTGGAAAGGATCAACAACAATGCCTACCGGATCGAGCTTCCAGGTGAGTTTAATGTGTCTAACACATTCAATGTGACTGATTTAGCTCCTTTCCTTGCAGATGAGCCAGTTTTGAGGTCAAAACCTACTGAAGGGGGAGGGGATGATGAGGGCATCAGATTGTCTGGCCGGCCAGAAGACCAGAATGGCCAACCAGAATGCTTGCCCGAGCCAGCCGCGCCGGACCGATCAACATTTCTGGCAGCGAGGCCCAAACCTCCGGCCCAACTGGTGATGCCACCAGCTCAGGAATCAATCTTGCCGGCTCCGATGACAACTCGGCCAGCTCCTCGTACAGTCCAACCGATCCAGCCGATTGCACCACCATTTCCACATCTACACAAGGGGACTCGGATCAGCTAAGCTACCAGCTTCAAGGCATGAACCTGGATGAAGTCTATACACAAGTGGTGCCACCAGGAGCCATGACAAGGAGCAGAACAAGGGCACTCTTCCACAAGTTCATTTTGTGGGTAGACAAGCTCCTAGAAGATGATCGACAAGGAGCATTGGGCCAAGAGTACGAGGAAGAGTCCAAAGGCTTCTCAACATTTCAAACGACTCAAGAGACTTGGGCTTTCGTGGCAAAAGAGGTCAGGGCCCAACAATTCATAACCCTACTCCAAGTCGAAGACTAGGAGCTAGGCGCGTGCATGCCACAAGGTCGGCCACCTTCCATTTCTTGGCCGAAAGGTAAGAATGGTAAGTTTTCATTTATATACTTGCCTTTTCTGTTTTGCAAGGTAGGAATTAGAAGTTTTACATTTTTGAGTCAAGAACAATTTAGGTAGTTGTCCTTTTTCGGTTATTTACTTTTTGTAATTTTCCTTGTGCACTTTTGTAACTTTTCCATTTTTCTTTTGAGTTGACCCTAGAAGGTCAAGGCTGCCGAGCATATTAATAAGGCTCCTTCAGCATTTTAGTTCGAAAACTTTTTGATATTAAAAAAGATAGAACTTTCTTCCTACGAGTTTTACTGCTAAAACTCTTTCGCTTCTAAGTTGTGATTTATCACGAGGTTCATCACCCCTCGTGTGGTTCACTTCACCTCTCCATCCAATACCCACCAGAAAACCCCCATCCAGAAGCCTAACGCCGAGTATCTCGCCTAAACTTGTCCAATCAGTCTGCGAGTGTTACATCCTTGATTCAAGGCCTGTATCAAAGAGCTATTACAAAGCCTCCAAGTAATCCAATGTATCCCAAACAGCGTGATGACATGTGTTATGCCATGCGTTATGCTTCATTTATAAGCCTTTACTCAATGAGGACCAATTATTAGTTTAGAGTGATCATTTTAACTAACTGATCAACTTGATATGTCCGCACTAAATCGTCTTTAACTTTTGATTTAGAGTTCAAAATGACATGAATCCAACGCCGATGTTAAGCTCGCTCAATTTTCCATATTGCGACAACATTTGAGACTAAAAGAGCTACTACAAAGCCTCCAAGTAATCCAACGTATCACAAATTGCATGTTGTCATGCATTATGCTCATTTAAAAGCCTTTACTCAAGGAAAAGCAATTATCAGTTTAGAATGATCATTTTAACTGGACAATCAACTTGACCTATCCCCACTAAATTGTCCGTAAGTTTTCATTTAGAAAGCAGAATGACACGAATCCAACGCCCACATTAAGCTAGCTTAATTATCTATATTGTGACCGCATTTGAAATTGAAAGAGCTACTACAAAGCCTCCAAGTAATCCAATGTATCCCAAGCTGCGTGATGCCATGCATTATGCTTCATTTATATGACTTTACTCAAGGAGTACCAATGATAAGTTTATAATGATCATTTTAACTGGCAGATCAACTTGACATGTACACACTAAATCATTTGAATCTTTTTATTTAGAGTTTAAAATGACACGAATCCAACACCTACGTTAAGCTAGCTCAAATTTCTATATCGTGATAATATTTCAGACTGAAAGGGCTACGACAAAACCTATAACTAATCCAATGTTTCCCAAACTCCGTGATCCCATGCAATATGCTTCATTTATAAGCCTTTACTCAAGGAGCACCCATAATCAATTTAGAATGATCATTTTAATTTTCTTATCAACTTGAAAAGTCCGCACTTAATCATCCGTATTTCTTTTTTAGAGTTTAGAATGACACGAATCCAATGCCTACATTAGGGTAGCTTAATTTTCTATATTGTGACAAAATTTAATACTGAAATAGCTACGACAAAGCCTCCAAATAATCCAATATATCTCAAACTACGTGATGCCATGCATTATGCTTCATTTATAAGCCTTTACTAAAGGAGCACCAATGATGAGTTTAGAATGATCATTTCAACCGGCCGATAATCTTGACAAGTTTGCACTAAATTGTCCGTAGCTTTTGATTTAGAGTTCGGAATGACAAAAATCCAACACCCACGTTAAGCTAGTTAAATTTTCTATATTGTTACAATATTTGAGACTAAAAAAGCTATTACAAAGCCTCCAAGTAAACCAATTTATCCAAAACTGCGTGATGGCATGCATTATGCTTCATTTATAAGCATTTAATCAATGAACACCAATTATCAGTTTAGATTGAGTATTTTAACTAGCTGATCAACTTGAGATATCCGCATTAAATCGTATTTGACTTTTGATTTAGAGCTCAAAATGACATGAGTCCAACGCCCATGTTAAGCTCGCTCAATTTTTCATATTGTGACAATATTTGAGACTGAAAGAACTACGAAAAAGCGTCTAAATAATACAATGTATGAGAAACTGCGTGATCCCATGCATTATGCTTCATTTTTAAGCCTTTACTCAAGGAGTACCCCATGATCAGTTAAGAATGATCATTTCAAATGGCCGATCAACTTGACATGTGCACACTAAATCGTCCGTAACCTTTTATTTAGAGTTCAAAATGACACGAATCCAATACCCATGTTAAGCTAGCTTCAGTATTGTTACAAAATTTGAGACCAAAATAGCAACGACAAAGCCTCCAATTATTCCAATCTATGCCAAACTGCGTGATGTTATGCATTATGCTTAATTTATAAGCCTCTACTCAAGGAGCACCAATGATTAGTTTAAAATGATTGTTTTAACTGGTCAATCAACTTGACAAGTCCGCATTTAATCATCCGTAGTTTTTAATTTAGAGGTTAGAATGACAAGAATCCAACGCCCACGTTAAGCTAGATTAATTTTCTATATTGTGGCAAAATTTAACACTGAAATAGATACGACCAAGCCTCCAAGTAATCCAATCTATCCCAAACTGTGTGATGCCATGCTTCATTTATAAGCCTTTACTCAAGAAGCACCAATGATCAGTTTAGAATGATCATTTTAACTAGACGATCAACTTGACATGTCCGCACTAAATTGTCCGTCATTTTTTATTTAGAGTTTAGAATGACACAAATCAAACGCTCACGTTAAGCTAGCCCCATTTTCTATATTGTGACAACATTTGAGACTGAAAAAGCTACGAAAAAGTCTCCAAGTAATCCAATGTATCCCAAACTGCGTGATGCCATGCATTATTCTTCATTTATAAGCCTATAGTCAAGGAGAACCAACAATCAGTTTAGAATGATCATTTTAATAGGCCGTAACTTTTGATTTAGAGTTCATAATGACAGGAATCCAACACTCACATTAAACTAGCTCAATTTTCAATATTGTGATAACGTTTGATCCTGAAAGAGTTACGATAATGGCAACAAATAATCAAATGTATCCCAAATTGCGTGATACCATGCATTATGCTGCATTTATAAGCCATTATTTAAAGAGCACCAATGATTAGTTTAGAATGATCATTTCAACTAACCGATCACTTGACATATCCGCACTAAATCATCAGTAACTTTTGATTTAGTGTTCAGAATGACACTGAACCCAATGCCCATGTTAAGCTAGCTCAATTTTCTATTTTGTGACAACAATTGTGACTGAAAAAGCTACGTTAATGCCTCCAAGTAATACAATGTATCCCAAACTGCGAGATACCATGCATTATGCTTCATTTATAAGCCTTTACTCAAGGAGCACCAATGATCAGTTTAGAATGATCATGTTAACTTGAAGATCAACTTGACATGTCCGCACTAAATAATCCGTAACTTTTGATTTAGAGTTCAGAATGACATGAATCCACTACGCACGTTAACCTAGCACAGTTTTCAATATTGCGAAAACTTTTGGACTAAAAGAGCTATGACAAAGCCTCCAAGTAATCCAATGTATCCCTAGGTGATGCCATGCATTATGTTTCATTTATAAACCTTTACTCATGGAGCAGCAATAATCAGTTTAGAATGATGATTTTAATGGACGATCAACTTGACATGTCTGCTCTAAATCATCTATAACTTTTGATTTAGAGTTTAGAATGACACGAATCGAACGCCCAAGTTGAGGTAGGTCAATTTTTTATATTGTGACAACATTTGAGACTGAAAGAGATACGACAAAGCATCCAAGTAATTCAATGTATTCCAAACTGCGTGATGCCATTCATTATGCTTAATTTATAAGCCTTCACTCAAGGAGCACCAATGATCAGTTTCGAACGATCATTTTAACTAGACGATCAACTTCACATGTGCACACTAAATAGTTCGTAAATTTTGATTTAGAGTTCACAATGACACGAATCCAACGCACACGTTAAGCTAGCTTAATTTTTTAATATTGTTAAAGTAATCCAATGTATCCCAAATTGTGTGATGCCATGCATTATGCTTCATTTATAAGCCTTAACTCAATGAGGACCAATTATCAGTTTAGAATGATTATTTGAACTAGCCGATGAACTTGAGATTTCCGCACTAAATCATCTTTAACTTTTGATTTAGAGTTCAAAATGACATGAACCCAATACCCATGTTAAGCTCGCTCAATTTTCCATACTGCGACAACATTTGAGACTAAAAGTGCTACTACAAAGCCGCCAAGTAATCCAATGTATCCCAAATTGTGTAATGCCATGCATTATGCTTCATTTATAAGCCTTTACTCAAGAAAAACCAATGATCAGTTTAGAATTATCATTTTAACTGGACGATCAACTTGACCTACCAGCACTAAATTGTCCGTAAGTTTTCATTTAGAAATCAGAATGACACGAATCAAATGCTCACATTAAGCTAGCTCAATTATCTATATTGTGACAACATTTGATATTGAAATACCTACTACAAAACCTCCAAGTAATCCAATGTATCCCAAACTGCGTGATGCCATGCATTATGCTTTATGTATTTGACTTTACTCAAGGAGCACCAATGATAAGTTTATAATGATCATTTTAACTGGCCGATCAACTTGACATGTCCACACTAAATCATTCGAATCTTTTTATTTAGAGTTTGAAATGATATGAATCCAACACCTACGCTAAGCTAGCTCAATTTTCTATATCGTGACAATATTTGAGACTGAAAGGGCTACTACAAAACCTATAAGTAATCCAATGTTTCCCAAAGTACGTAATCCCATGGAATATGCTTCATTTATAAGCCTTTACTCACGGAGCACCCATAATCAATTTAGATTGATCATTTTAATTTTCTGATCAACTTGAAAAGTCCGCACTTAATCATCCGTAATTTTTTATTTAGAGTTCAGAATGACACGAATCCAATGCCTATGTTAAGCTAGCTAAATTTTCTATATTGTGACAAAATTTAACACTAAAATAGCTACGACAAAGCCTCCAAGTAATCTAATCTCTCTCAAACTGCGTGATGCCATGCATTATGCTTCATTTATAAGCCTTTACTAAAGGAGCACCAATGATGAGTTTAGAATGATCATTTCAACCGACCCATAAACTTGATAATTCGCACTAAATTGTCCGTAATGTTTGATTTAGAGTTTGGAATGACAGAAATCCAACACCCACGTGAAGCTAGTTCAATTTTCTATATTGTTACAACATTTGAACTGAAAAAGCTATTACAAAGCCTCCAAGTAATCCAATTTATCCCAAACTGCGTGATGCCATGAGTTATGCTTTATTTATAATCCTTTACTCAATGAGCACCAATTATCAGTTTAGATTGATTAATTTAACTAGCTGATCAACTTGAGATATCCGCACTAAATCGTCTTTAACATTTGATTTAGAGCTCAAAATGACATGAGTCCAATGCCCATCTTAAGCTCACTCAATTTTCCACATTGTGACAAAATTTGAAACTAAAAAAGCTACGAAAAAGCCCCTAAGTAATACAATATATCAGAAACTGCGTGATCCCATGCATTATGCTTCATTTTTAAGCCTTTACTCAAGGAGTACCCTTCATCAGTTAAGAATGATCATTTCAAATGGCCGATCAACTTGACATGTGCACACTAAATTGTCCGTAACTTTTTATTTAGAATTAAAAATGACACGAATCCAACGCCCATGTTAAGGTAGCTTCAATATTGTTACAAAATTTGAGACCAAAATAGCAACGACAAAGCCTCCAATTATTCCAATCTATGCCAAACTGCGCGATGTCATGCATTATGCGTAATTTATAAGTCTTTACTCAAGGAGCACCAATGATCAGTTTAAAATGATCATTTTAATTGGCCGATCAAGTTGACAAGTTCGCACCTAATCATTTGTAATTTTTAATTTATAGTTCAGAATGACAAGAATCCAACGCCCACGTTAAGCTAGCTTAATTTTCTATATTCTTACAAAATTTAACACTGAAATAACTACGACAAAGCCTCCAAGTAATCCAATCTATCCCAAAATTTGTAATGCCATGCTTCATTTATAAGCCTTTACTTAAGAAGCACCAATGATCAGTTTAAAATGATCATTTTAACTAGACGACCAACTTGACATGTCCGCACTAAATCGTCCATCACTTTTTATTTAGAGTTCAAAATGACACAAATCCAACGCTCACGTTAAGCTAGCACCACTTTCTATATTGTGACAACATTTGAGACTAAAAGAGCTACGACAAAGCCTCCAAGTAATCCAGTGTATCCCAAACTGCGTGATGCCATGCATTATTCTTCATTTATAAGCCTATAGTTAAGGAGAACCAACGATCAGTTTAGAATTATCATTTTAACTCGCCGATCACCTGAGATGTCTGCACTAAATCATCCGTAACATTTGATTTAGAGTTCATAATGACACGAATCCAATGCTCATGTTAAGCTAGCTCAATTTTCAATATTGTGACAACATTTGAGACTGAAAGAGTTACGACAGTGGCTCCAAGTAATCCAATGTATCCCAAATTACGTGATATCATCCATTATGCTTCATTTATAAGCCTTTAGTAAAGGAGAACCAATGATCAGTTTAGAATAATCATTTCAACCAACCGTTGACTTGATATATCCACACTAAAACGTCTATAACTTTTGATTTAGTGTTCAGAATGACACTGAACCCAATGCCCATGTTAAGCTAGCTCAATTTTCTATTTTGTGACAACATTTGTGACTGAAAAAGCTAGGTCAAAGCCTCCAAGTAATACAATGTATCTCAAACTGGGTGATGCATGTACGTACCAAATCGTCCATCACTTTTGATTTAGAGTTCAGAATGACACGAATCCATCTCGCACGTTAACCTAGCACAATTTTCAATATTGCAAAAACTTTTGGACTAAAAGAGCTATGACAAAGCCTTCAAGTAATCCAATGTATCCCCACTAAATCTTCTGTAATTTTTGATTTAGAGTTCAGAATGACACGAATCCATCGCGCACGATAAGCCAGCTCAATTTTCATTATTGTGAAACCATTAGAGACTTAAAGAGCTATAACAAAGCATAAAAATAATCCAATGTATCTCTGCGTGAAGCCATGCAATATGCTTCATTTATAAAGTTTTACTCATGGAGCACCAATGATCAGTTTAGAATGATGATTTTAATGGATGATCAACTTGACATGTCTGCACTAAATCGTCCATAATTTTTTATTTAGAGTTAACAATGACACGAATCCAACGTCCATGTTAAGCTAGATCAATTTTATATAATGTGACAACATTTGAGACTGAAAGAGATACGACAAAGCCTCCAAGTAATCCAATGTATTCCAAACTGCATGATGCCATGCATTATTCTTCATTTATAAGCCTTTACTCAAAGAGCACCAATGATCAGTTTAGAATGATCATTTTAACTGGCCCATCACTTGACATATCCACACTAAATCGTACGTAACTTTTGATTTAGAGTTCAGAATGATAGTGAATCCAATGCCCACGTTAAGCGAGCTCAATTTTCTATTTTGTGACAACATTTGAGCCTAAAAAAGCTACGACAAAGAATCCAAGTAATACAATGTAGCCCAAACTGCGCGATGCCATGCATTATTCTTCATTCATAAACCTTTACAGGAGGAGCACCAATGATGAGTTTAGAATGATCATTTTAACTGGCCGATCACTTGACATGTCCGCACTATATCGTCCGTAATTTTTGATCTAAAGTTCAGAATGACACGAATACAACGCCCATGTTAATCTAGCTCAATATTCAATATTGTGATAATATCTGAGACTGAAAGAGCTACGAAAAAGCCTCCAAGTAATCCAGTGTATCCCAAATTGTGTGATAACATGCATTGTGCTTCATTTATAAGCCTTTACTCAAGGAGCACCAATGATCAGTTTATAATGATCATTTTAACTAGCCGATCACTTGACATATCCGCACTAAATCGTCCGTAACTTTTGATTTACAATTGAGAATGACATTGAATCCAGTGTCCCCTTAAGCTAGCTCAATTTTCTATTTTGTGACAACATTCGAGACTGAAAAAGGTACGAAAAAGCCTCCAAGAAATACATTGTATCCCAAACAGTTCGATGCCATGAATTATGCTTCATTTATAAGCTTTTACTCAATGAGAACCGATGATTTGTTTAGAATAATCATTTTAACTTGCCGATCACTTGACATGTCTATACTAAATCGTCCCTAGCTTTTCGTTTAGAGTTTAGAATGACACGAATCCAACACACATGTTAAGCTAGCTCAATTTTCAACATTGTGACAATATTTGAAACTGAAAATGCTATGACAAAGCCTGCAAGTAATCCAATGTATCCGAAATTGCGTGCTGCCATGCATTATGCTTTGTTTATAAGTCTTTACTCAAGTGGCACCAATAATCAGTTTAAAATGGTCATTTTAACTAGCTGATCAACTTGAGATGTCCGCACTAAATCGTCTATAACATTTGATTTAGAGCTTAGAATGACACGAATCCAACACCTATGTTAAGCTAGCTCAATTTTCAATATTGTGACAACATTTAAGATTGAAAGAGGTACGACAAAGCCTCCAAGTAATCCAATGTATCCAAAACTTTGCTATGTCATGCATTATTCTTCATTTATACGCCTTTACACAGGGAGCAATAATAATCAGTTTAGAATGATCATTTTAACTGGCCGATCACTTAAGATGTCCGCACTGAATCCTTCATAACTTTTGATTTAGAGTTCAAAATGACACGAATCCAATGCCCACGTTAAGCTAGCTCAATTTTCAATATTGTGACAACATTTGAGACTGAAAGAGCTACGACTAAGTCTCCAAGTAATCCAATGTTTCCCAAATTGTGTGATACAATGCACTATGCTTCATTTATAAGCCTTTACTCAAGGAGCACCAATGATCTGTTTAGAATGATCATTTTAACTGGCCGATCACTTGACATATTCGCAATAAATCGTCCATAATATTTTATTTAGAGTTCAGAATGACACTGAATCCAATGCCCACGTTAAGCTAGCTGCATTTTCAATATGGTGACAACATTCGAATCTTAAAGAGCTACGAAAAATCCTCCAAGTAATACAATGTATCCCAAACTGTGCGATGCCACGCATTCTTCACTTATAAGCCTTTACTACAGGAACACCAAAGATAAGTTTAGAATGACCATTTTAACTGGCCGCTCACTTGACATGTCCGCACTAAATCGTCCGTAACTTTTGAATAACAGCTCAGAATGACACGAATCCAATGCCCACGTTAAGTTAGCTCAATTTTCTATATTGTGACAACATTTAATACAGAAGAGCTACGACAAAGCCTCCAAATAATCTAATGTATCAAAAACTTTGTGATACAATGCATTATTCTTCATTTATAAGCCTTTACTCAATAAGCACCAATGATTTATTTAGAATGATCATTTTAACTGGGCGATCACTTGACATGTCCGGACTAAATCGTCTATAACTTTTGATTAATAGTTCAGAATGACACGAATCCACCGCCCACATTAAGCTAGCTTAATTTTCAATATTGTGAATACATTTGAAACTGAAACGGATATGACAAAGCCTCCAAGTAATCCAATGTATCCTAAATTGTGTGATACCATGCATTATGCATCATTTATAAGCTTTTACTGAAGGAGCACCAATGATCAGTTTAGAATGATCATTTTAACTGGCCAATCACTTGACATATCTACACTAAATCGTCGTTACTTTTGATTTAGATTTCAGAATGACACTGAATCCAATGCCCACATTAAGCTAGCTCAATTTTCTATTTTGTGACAACATTTCAAAGTGAAAATGATATGACAAAGCCTCCAAGTAACACAATGTATCCGAAACTGCGCGATGCCATGCATTATGATTCATTTATAAGCCTTTACTCAAGGAGCACCAATGATCAGTTTAGAATAATCATTTTAACTCGGCGATCACTTGACATGTCCGCACTAAATCATTCGTTACTTTTTGCTTTATTGTTCAGAATGACACGAATCCAATGCCCACGTTAAGCTAGCTAAATTCTCAATATCGTAACAATATTTGAAACTGAAAGAGCTACGACAAAGCCTCAAAGTAATCCAATTTATCCCAAATTGCGTGACGCCATGCATTAGGTTTCGTTTATAAGGTTTTACTAAAAGAGCACCAATACTAAGTGTAAAATGATCATTTTAACTAGCTGATCAAATTGAGAAGTCCGCACTAAATCGTCTATAACGTTTGATGTAGACCTCTGAATGACACGATTCCTACACCCACGTTAAGCTAGCTTAATTTTCTATATTGTGGCAACATTTAAGACTGAAAGAGCTAGGTCAAATCCTCCAAGTAATCCAATGTATCCGAAACTTCACGATGCCACGCATTAGTCATCATTTATAAGCCTTTACGCAAGGAGCACCAATGATCAGTTTAGAATGATCATTTTAATTGGCCGATCGCTTGACATGTCTGCACTAAATCGTCCATAACTTTTGATTTAGAGTTCAGAATGACATGAATCCAACGCCCACGTTAAGCTAGGCCAATTTCCAATATTGTGACAACATTTGACACTGAAAGAGCTACGAAAAACCCTCCTTGTAATCCAATGTATCCGTTATTGCGTGATGCCATGCATTATATTTCATTTATATGCCTTTAATCAAGGAGCACCAATGATCAGTTTAGAATGATCATTTTAACTAGCTGATCAACTTGACATGTCCCCACAAATTTGTCTTCAACTTTTGATTTAGAGCTCCAAGTGACATGAGTCCAACGCCAACGTTAAGCTAGCTCAATTTTCCATATTGTGATAATTTTAAGACCGAAAAAGCTACTACAAAGCCTCCAAGTAATCCGATGTATCCCAAAACTGCGTGATGCCATGCATTATTCTGCATTTATACGCCTTTACTGAAGGATCACCAATGATAAGTTTAGAATGATCATTTTATCTGGCCGATCACTTGACATATCCGCACTAAATTGTTAGTTACTTTTGGTTAAGAGTTCAGAATGTCATGAATCCAACGCCCATGTTAAGCTAGCTCAATTCTCAATATTGTAACAACATTTGAAACTGAAAGAGCAACGACATAGCCTCCATGTAATGTATCCCGAATTGCGTGATTCCATGCATTATGCTTCGTTTATAAGCATTTACTCAAGTAGCACAAATAATCAGTTCATAATGATCATTTTAACTAGCTGATCAAATTGAGATGTCCAGACTAAATCGTCTATAATATTTCATTTAGAGCTCAGAATGACACGAATCCAACGCCCACGTTAAGGTAGCTCAATTTTCTATACACAACAAGAAAACTGCCAAAATGCCACTGTATTTTGTGACTACGACTGTGGTCGCAAATTTTGTGACTACATTTGCAATGGTTTTGCGACCAATTTGCGACCAATTTGCGACCACAAAGATGTAGTTGCAAAGTCGGCGCAAAAGTGTGACTAAAATGTGTAATCGCATATTGGTCGCAATACGCAACCATTATGCGACTAAGATGCGACTAATTGGCGACTGGTGGAGGCAGACGCTAATCAGTCGGTACTTTGCGACTGATTAGCGACGACATGTGGAAGAACTACATGTTAGTCGCATTTGGTCGCTAAATATGGGACCACTTTGCGACTACATTTGGATTTGCTCTTCAGTCACAAAGTGGTGGCAAATTGACAATATAAAAAACATGTGTGTGGTAGGTATACCGACTTTTAAGCGACTACACTGTTGTGGTCGCAAAATTGTGGCAAAGCAATGGCAATGTAGTGGCAAAGTAGTGCAAAAATCTTGTATATATATGCCCCATCCGATTCTCACATTTGTAGAATCAAAAGGAAAAAAACTTCAAACATATGGGGAAATTATAATAATTCGAGAGGTTGGATGTACAAAAGGATTGATAATCAAAAAAGAAATATATCGGCGGAATTTGCACAAGGCATGGAGCAGTTAACGAATTTTGCAAGTAGTCAACCAATAGCTTAAAGTAGCAGAGGTAAGTTTTTCTGTTCTTGGATTAATTTCAGAAATGATAAATTTATTCTGGGATGGAAAATATGGAGTCATCTATATAGTCGAGAATTTATACCAAATCATTATATTTGGTATAAACATGGAGAGGGGCTGAATGTTCAGTTAGGGACGAGTAGTCGGGGTGATGTCCAAAGAAATTAGAGAGGTACGTGTGGTACTAGTGCAGAAATAGTTGGTACATCCAGTAATAGATATGTTGAATTGGTGAAGGATGCATTTCGTGAGTTTACAAATGATCAGTACTATAATCAGAACGAGGAAGAATATAATAATGTAGAAGAACCTAATGTAGAAACACAAAATTTTTACAACATGTTAGAAGCTGCGAAAAATCCATTGTATGATGGTTGTCACGAAGGGCACTCGTAGTTATCTTTAGCTGCTCGGTTCATGAACATTAAGTCTAATTTTAATCTACCAGAAAAATGTATGGATTCTTGGGCGGAGCTGTTTATAGAATATTTGCCCGAGGAGAATTAGGCAACAGGTTCATATTATGAAACCAAAAAATTGATGCAAAATTTAGGGCTCCTGTTTTATACAATTGATGTGTGTATTAACAATTGTATGATCTTTTGGAAAGAAGATGAGAAATGGGAAAAATGCAAATTTTGAGATTCCCCCCGATATAAGCAAAGCGAGGGTAGGACGAGAATACCTTTCAGTGGTATGTGGTATTTACCTATAGGCGATAGACTTAAGAGAATGTATCAAAGCGAGAAAACCGCAGAGGCAATGAGGTGGCATGCCGACCATGAAGTAGAAGACGGAGAAATGAGTCATCCATATGATGTTGTAGACTAGAAATTTTTTCAATATATACATCCTAGATTTACTGCTGAATCTCAAAATGTTTATATTGGCTTATGTAATGATGGGTTCAATCCATTTGGGATGTCTCGTAATCATTCATTATGACCGGTTATTATCACTCCATATAACTTGCCATCGGATATGTGTATGAAGAAAGAGTACTTGTTTCTAACAATTCTAAATTCGGGGCCAAATCATCCGCATGCTAGTCTGGATATATTCATCTGATCTTTGATTGATGAGTTGAAAGAATTGTGGTCTACGGGAGTTGATGCATACGATGTATTGTCGAATCAAAATTTCAATCTAAAAACCGTTTTACTGTGGACGATTAGCGAGTTTCCCGCTTATGGAATGTTGTCAAGATGGCCAACGCATGGTAGACTGTCTTGTCCAATTGGTATGAATGATACGAAGGCATTTCAATTACCAAATGGTAGGAAGACGTGTTGGTTTGATTGCCACAGAAGGTTTCTTCCTAAGGGTCACCCGTTACGGAAAAATAAAACAAAATTTTTAAATGGGAAGCACGCTTTGAATGACTATCCTCCACAATCATTGACACGCGAACAAGTTTTATACGAACGAATAAAAACTGTCAATCCTCTAAGAACATCTGACTGTGGAGGAAATAGTCATGAAAGTAAAGAAGAAGGTTATGGCAGCTGGCATAATTGGCACAAAGAAAGCATATTTTGGGAGTTGCCGTACTAGACGGATCTTACCTTTGACATAATCTTGATGTGATGCATATAGAGAATAATTTCTTTGATAACATCATTAATACTGTTATGAATGTGAAGGAGAAATCAAAAGATACAGTTAAGTCAGGGTTGGATATTGCAAAGTTTTGCTCTTGAAAAGAGTTGCACGTGGATGGTCGGGGTAATGCTCCATTCCCTATATTTGGATTGACACAAAAAACCAAAGAACGCTTATTGGAATGCATCACAAATGATGTCAAATTTCCGGTTGGCTACGCGTCAGATTTAGCAAATTGTGTGGATATGGATGGACTGAAGTTCTCAGGCATGAAAAGTCATGACTACCATGTTTTAATGGAAAGGCTTCTCCCTTTTATATTTGCAGAACTTTTACCACAAAACGTTCATCTAGCAATATCAAGTATATACTAAAAAACATATTTCATATTATATAAGTATGTAAATTAATAATAATTGCATGTACTAATTAATACTAGATGGTAATATAGGGATTGGAGACTTTTTTCCGTGATTTATGCTCCAGATCATTACAACAAAGCCGTGCCCGAATTATGAAGGAAAACATAGTCATAATTTTTTGCCATTTGGAGAACATCTTTCCACCTGCATTTTTCGACGTCATGGAGCACCTACCTATACATCTACCATACGAAGCTGAACTGGGTGGACTTGTCCAATATAGGTGGATTTATCAATTTGAAAGGTTTTTTTTTAAAAACTGAAAAGCAAGGTTAAAAACAAACGATATGCTGTAGGGTCGATTGTTGAATCATATGTGAACGATGAGATATCTTGCTTCTCGGAGAATTACTTTGGTGCCCACATACGCACGAAAAACCGGTACCATAAATTCTTTTGTTTATTAATTAATTATCTTATTATGAAGGGTAAATAATTAAATTTTCGTGCTGAATATCGTGTAATATATATACAGGTCTACAAGATTCGATGAAGGTGACATCCCTGTATATCTGGATCCCGGAGTGCCGGATATATTTACGCACATGGGTCGTCCAAATGGTAAATGTAAAGAAATATGGCTCTCCGAAAAAGAATACAAATATGCACATGCATATGTTTTGCAGAATTGTGAATATTTTCGGCCACAAGAGAGGTAAATACTATGAAAAAAGTTGCATTTATTACATTTCAATTTCATTGTATCAAGCAATATATATTACTTTTTCATATTTACTTTTGTAGCATGTTTGAAGATCACATTCGTTGTACGTATCCATATCTTTCAGAAGATGACATTTCATCGAAAAGAGAGGAAGAGTTCTACATATGGGTTCGAGATTATGTATGTTTAATTAATTGACATGTATATTATATTAATTTTATTAATTTTGAAATACTAACTTTTTGTATATATATGATCATAGGTCAATGCATGCACTTCCACAGATCTACGCGTCTTTTCGATATGACCTCAAGAATTAGTTCAAGGGCCGATGGATAAAGCATCAACTTGGCCGATCTATTTTACAAGACGTTATATGTTCCACACGAAGAAACATGGACATAGGAGAAAGACATGTAACTACGACATTTGTGTCAAGGGAGACAATTACTCAGATGCATCTGATGAATCTGATTTCTACGAGATTTTAACAGATATCATTCAACTTGAGTATGTCGGCCTCCTACATTTGAAGATCACACTTTTTAAATGTGAGTGGTACGATCCTACAATTTTGAAAGGTACTCGGAAGTCGGAAAATGGCATCGTTGATGTCTTATCATCGGGGAAATACTACAAATACGAACCATTTATTCTAGGTACGTACATAAATAATTAACTATAATTAATTTCATTAAAAATATATAACTAATTTTTATTTCATTAACTATGATGTACCAGCCTCTCAAGCAGATCAAGTTTGTTATATTCCCTATCCGTACACCAAATCATAATCAAAACAAACATGGTTCAGTGTTATAAAAGTTAATCCTAATTCTAACATTTTGAGGAAATACAAAAATAAAACGAGATTGGCCTGTTGCAACAAAAAAATGATGAAGAGGTAATGGTTGTTCAAGAGATAGAAGTAGATCGTTTGGTCGATAGAGTTAATCATAACAAAGAAATTGATTTCGATGTCGGAGATGCCGAACTAAAAGATGATTTTCAAAGTAATATTTCATATTCAGATGATGACGAGGACGAAGAAATGTAATAAATATATTTAAATTTTTATGTATTTTTGACATTTGATGCTAATATAATTCAATTTATTCAAAAAAACTAATTAAGGTTTTATGACACTAATTGTGACTGCTTTGCCACGAGTTTGCCACTACATTGGGAATGTGGTGGCAAAAAATGCGACTGATTTGCGACCACATGATCAAAATTTGAACGGCAGTCATAAATGAGTCACAAAATAGCGACTCATTTGGGACTACATAGGATAAATTCACATTTTCCCTAAATATTTGCTACATTTACAACTTCTATTTGTATTTTTAGGTAAGTATTAACCATTATAAGTGATCACATATATAAAAAATCACATTTGTATTCATTTAAATTTTAGAGAACATTTGAAATGTATATAAGAGGTATAAGGTTAAGGAAATATGTTAAGTATTTTAGATAAATAATTTGTAAATTTGGTAAATTTTGGTAAATGTTGTTGTTTTCTTAGTAATTGAAATTTGTAAAACTTGTAATCAAGTTATCAATCTTATATAATTCAAATTATTCAACAAAAACAAAAAATTTAGAGTTTACTGTATTATTTGTGACTGCTTTGCCAGCAATTGGCCACTGCATTGGGAATGTGGTGGCAAATCAGTTACAAATATTACAGGTGGTCGCAAATCAGCGACAAAAATTGCGACTGATTTGTGACCACATGATCAAAATTTGAACTACAGTCACAAATCAGTCGCAAAATAGCGATTGATTTGTGACCACATAGGGTAAATTCACATTTTCCCTAAATATTTTTTACATTTACAATTTCTATTTGTATTTTTAGGTAAGTATTAACCATTATAAGTGACCACATATATACAAAATCATATTTGTATTCATTTAAATTTTAGAGAACATTTGAAATGTATATAAGAGGTATAGGGTTAAGGAAATGTGCTAAGTATTCTAGATAAATAATTTGTAAATTTGGTAAATTTGGTAAATGTTGTTGTGTTCTTATTATTTGAAATTTGTACAACTTATAATCAAGTTATCAATCTTATATAATTCAAATTATTCAAGTTTGGCACTGATTTGTGACCACGTACGTGGTCGCAAAAAAATTCTATAAATGCGTGACTCTTTTCTCCTCATTTTCACACTTCAAACATTTTAACTTCTCTAAAACCTCTCTAAACACTTATAAAACATCTCCCACACCAAAAACCACAAGCACACAAATGGCAAGTAGCGGTAGGTCGATGAGAGTTCGTGGAAGACGATCTATCCCGTCGTCTTCTGACCGTGGTAACTCTTTGTTCAAAATTATAGAAGACTACTTGGGAACAGAAATGTCTAACGAGAGGAGTATCAAATCCTCTAATAACCGCAAGTCTGCTCGGGACGGTCTTGTCCTGCACAAGCATTTGTTGGGCCAAAAATCCTACATATAGATCCAACAGTAAATGATAAGTAATTTCAAATATTTAAATTTAATTAAAAATTTTATTACTATTTAATTAAAATTTATTTCAATATATGTTTAGAAAAATAATTTGTGACCACCTGTCTGAATAGATGAGGTTTTTTATAAAAACTCACAATATGTCGGATGGTTCGTATATAGATTTGAAAGCAAAACAAATTTGTGAAGCATACGAACATAACATCCAAGAGAAGATGGCGATCGTCGAGATTGATCCAACATAAATGTTTGACGGTACTTCCCGTCCAACTGAGCTGACTCCAGAAGAGAAGAATGAGATCTTCATTCAGGTAGCAATTTTTTATTTTAAATTTTTTTTATTTCCATTAAATTATTTATATTTGTTCTAATTATTTTATGTAATATTTTATTATTATTTTAATTTTTTTGTAGTATTCCGTTGCAGATGACCGAGACCGTATTTACGGATTCGATAAATTGAACCGCGTACACGGATTGGGTAGACATAGTGGATTACAATCTACTACCATCGACTACGTTGCGGTTCAGGAGCAACTTCTAGTCGCACAACACAAAATTGAAGAACAAAACACAATCAATGTGCGTAATGAAAAACGAAACGTGCTAATTGAAGAACAAAACGTGCAAATTCTGGAAGCAAATCGGAAGATGCTAGAAGAGCATAAAGAAAACCAAAAGAAGATCTGCAACTTAGAGATGTTCGTCGGCTATTTTCAACGGACGGATCCCGTATTCGCCTTTTATACGGGATAATGATGGCCCAAGTGAACTGTCGATGGCTCTGACCCCGTTCTCGCCTTCGGATTTTCAATTCCCACCGCCGGAGAATTATTTCTATGTTTTTTTTTTGTAAATTAAAATTTAATTAATAACATTTATATTTTTAATTTTTAATTTCTTTTTATTTTATAGAATAATTAATCAATAATTTAATTATTATTTACTTATAATAATACTTAAAATTATAAAATAAGTAATTTAAACAAAATATTTTATATCTAATAAGAAATATTATATTTATTATTAATTAATGAATAATATTAAAATAATTAATGTTTTTAAAAATTACTAATTAATTAAAATATTTTGAAATTAAAATTAAAAATTATTAATTTTTAATAATAATTTTTCATTTTAATTTCAAAATATTTTAATTAATGATTAATTTTTTAAAATCTAATTCCGTCGTAGTCGCAAATCAGTCTCAAATAAGTTTCAATTTTTTGGGACCGATTTGCGACTACATAATTTTTTTTCGAATATTTTATACTTAGTCGCAAATCAGACGCACATATTTGAGACTGATTTGTGACTGATTTGCGACTGATTTGCGACTACGGGAATTTTTCCCAAAAATTCATTCTCAGTCGCAAATAAGTCGCAATTATTTGTGACTGATTTGCGACTGAGTATAAGCCGTAGTCGCCAAAATCACTCACTAAAGTTTATGACTGATTTGGGAGCATAGGAACCACTGTACTCGCAAATCAGTCACAAAAGCTTGTGACTGATTTGCGACAACGGCTTTTGCAACCACATACGTAGTCGTAAGGTAATGGCAAAATTTGTTACTGCAAACCAGTCGCAAACGTAGTCATCGATGATTAGTCGCAAATAAGTTGCAAATTGTACCACTATTACCATGGTCACAAATCAGTCGCAATTTTGCGACTGATTTGCGACTACATAGATTTGCGACTAAAACTTTGCGACTACATTACGTGGCGCAAAGTAGTCGCAAAATCGCTGTTTTCTTGTACTGTTAGAGTTCAGAATGATACAAATCCAACGCCCACGTTAAGCCAGGTCAATTTTCGATATTGTTACAACATTTGATACTCAAAGCGCTACGACAAAGCCTCCTAGTAATCCATTGTATCCCAAATTGTGTGATGCCATGCATTACGCTTCATTTATAACCATTTACTCAAGGAGCACCAATGATCAGTTTATAATGTTTGTTTTAACTAGCTAATCAACTTGAGATGTCTGCACTAAACCGTCTTCAACTTTTAATTTAGAGCTCAACATGACATGAGTCAACCGCCAATGTTAAGCTAGCTCAATTTTCCATATTATTATAATTTTAAGACCGAAAGATCTACTACAAAGCCGCCAAGTAATCCGATGTATCCCAAACTGCGTGATAAAATGCATTATTTTTCAATTATAAGCCTTTAGTCAATGAGCACCAATGATAACTTTAGAACGATAATTTTATCTAGCCGATCTCTTGACATGTCCGCACTAAATCATCCGTAACTTTTGATTCAGAGTTCAGAATGACACGAATCCAACACCGACATTAAGGTCGATCAAGTTTCTATATTATCAAAACATTTGATACTGAAAAAGCTATGGCAAAGCCTGGAAGTAATCCAATATATCCCAAACTGCATGATGCCATGCATTATGCTTCATTTATAAGCCTTTACTTAAGGAGCACCAATGATCATTTTAGAATGATTCTTTTAACTGGCTGATCCCTTGACATGTCCGCACTAAATCGTACGTAAATTTTGATTCAGAGTTCAGAATGAAACAAATCCAACGTCCACGTTAATCTAGCTTAATTTTCTGTATTGTGAGAACATTTGAGACTGAAAGAGCTACGAAAAAGCCTCCAAGTATCCAACGTATCCCAAACTACGTGATACCATCTATTATGCTTCATTTATAAGCCTTCAATGAGCAGCAATGATCAGTTTAGAATGATTACTTTAACTGGCTGATTACTTGACATGTCCACAATAAATAGTCCGTAACTTTTGATTTATAGTTCGGAATGACATTAATCCAACGCCCATGTTAAACTAGCTCAATTTTCCACATAGTGACAACATTTGAGAACGAAAGCGCTACGATAAAGCATCCAAGAAATCCAATGTATCCCAAAGTGCGCGATGCCATGCATTATGCTTCATTTATAAGCCTTTACTCAATGAGCACCAATGATCATTTTAGAATGGTCCTTTTAACTCGCCGATCACTTGACATTTCTGCACTAAATCGTGTGTAACTTTTGATTGGAGTTGCGAATGACACGAATCCAACACCCATTTTAAGCTAGCTAAATTATCAATATTGTGACAACATTTAAGACTGAAAGAACTACCAAAAAGCCTCCAAGTAATCTAATATATCCCAAACTGCGTGATCCCATTCATTATGCTTCATTTATAAGCCTTTACTCAATGAGAAACAATGATTAGTTTAGAATGATTATTTTAACTGGCCGATTACTTTACATGTCCACACTAAATAGTCCATAACTTTTTATTTATAATTCGGAATGACACGAATCCAACGCACATGTTAAGCTAGCTGAACTTTCCATATAATGACAACATTTGCGAATGAAAGCGCTACGACAAAGCATCCAAATAATCCAATGTATCCCAAAGTGCGTGATGTCATGCATTATGTTTCATTTATAAGCCATTACTCAAGGAGCACCAATGATCATTTTAGCAGGCCGATCACTTGACATGTCCGCACTAAATCGTCCATATCTTTTGATTTATAGTTCACAATGATACGAATCCAACGCACACGTTAAGCTAGGTCAATTTTCAATATTGTGACAACATTGAGACTGAAAGAGCTATGACAAAGCCTCCTAGTAATCCAATGTATCCCAAATTGTGTGATGTCATGCATTATGCTTCATTTATAATCCTTTACTCAAGGATCACCAATGATCAATTTAGAATGATCGTTTTAAGTAGACAATCAACTTGAGATATCCGCACCAAATCGTCTTCAACTTTTGATTTAGAGTTCACAATGACATGAGACCAATGCCAATGTTAATCTAGCTCAATTTTCCATATTGTGATAATTTTAAGACTGAAAGATCTACTACAAAGCCTCCAAGAAATCCGATGTATCCCAAACTGCGTGATGCCATGCATTATTCTTCATTTATAAGCTTTTAGTCAAGGTGCACCAGTGATCACTTTAGAATGATCATTTTATCTGGCCAATCACTTGACATGTACGCACTAAATCGTCCGTAACTTTTAATTTAGAGTTTAGAATCACACGAATCCAACACCCATGTTAAGCTAGCTCAATTTTCAATATTGTGACAATATTTCAGACTTAAAGAGCTACGACAAAGCCACCAAGTAATCTAATGTATCGCAAATTCATGATATCATGCATTATGTTTCATTTATAAGCCTTTACTGAATGAGCACCAATCATCAGTTTATAATGATCGTTTTAACTAACTAATCAATTTGAGATGTCCGCACTAAATCGTCTTCTGCTTTTTATTTAGAGCTCAGAATGACATGAGTCACCTGCCAACAAAGCTAGCTCAATTTTCCATATTTTGATAATTTTAAGACTGGAAGATCTACTACAAAGCCTCCCAGTAATCCGATGTATCACAAACTGTGTGATGCCATGCATTATTCTTCAATTATAAGCCTTTAGTCAAGGAGCACCAATGATAACTTTAATATGATCATTTTATCTCGCCGATCACTTGACATTTCCGCACTAAATCATCCGTAACTTTTGATTCAGAGTTCAAAATGACACGAATCCAATGCTGACGTTAAGGTTGCTCAATTTTCTATATTATGACAACATTTGAGATTGAAAAAAGCTATGACAAAGCCTCCAAGTAATCCAATATATCCCAAACTGCATGATGCCATGCCTTACGTTTCATTTATAAGCCTTTACTCAAGGAGCACCAATGATCATTTTAGAATGATCCTTTTAACTTGCCGATCACTTGGCATATCCGCACTAAATCATCCGTAACTTTTGATTTAGAGTTCAGAATGACAAGAATCCAACGCCCACTTTAAGCTAGCTCATTTTTCTATATACTGACGACATTTGAGAATTAAAGAAGTACGACAAAGCATACTAGTAATCCAATGTATCCCAAATTTCGTGGTGCCATGCATTACGCTTCATTTATAAGACTTTACTCAAGTAGCACCAATACTCAGTTTAGAATGATCATTTTAACTAGCCGATCACTTGACATGTTCGCACTAAATAATCTATAACTTTTGATTTAGAGTTCAAAATGACATATATCCAACACCCCACGTTACGCTAGCTCAATTTTTTATATTGTGACAAAATTTGAGACTGAAAGAGCTACGACAAAGCCTCCAAGTAATCCAATATATCCCAAACTGCGTGATACCATGCATTATTTTTCATTTATATGCCATTACTCAAAGAGCAACAATGATAAGTTTAGAATGATCATTTTAACTGGCCGATCACTTGACATGTCCACACTAAATCGTCCGTAACTTTTGATTAAGAGTTTAGAATGAAACGAATCAGACGCCCACGTTAAGCTAGTTATATTTTCTATATTGTGACAACATTTGACACTAAAAGAGCTACGACAAAGCCACCAAGTAATCTAATGTATCCCAAACTGCATGATACCATACATTGTATTTCATTTATAAGCCCTTACTCAAGGAGCCGCAATGATCAGTTTAGAATGATAATTTTAACTGGCCGATCAGTTGAAATATCCACACTAAATCATCTGTAATTTTTGATTTAGAGTTCAGAATAAAATGAATCAAACGCACACGTTAAACTAGGTCAAGCTTCAATATTGTGACAATATTTGAGACTCAAAGCACTATGACAAAGCCTCCTAGTAATCCATTGTATCCCAAATTGTGTGATTCAATGCATTATGCTTCATTTATAACCCTTTACTCAATGAGCACCAATTATCAGTTTATAATGATCATTTTAACTAGCTAATCAACCTGAGATGTCCGCACTAAACCAACTTCTACTTTTGATTTAGAGCTCAAAATGACATGAGTCAACTGCAAACGAAGCTAGCTCAATTTTCCATATTTTGATAATTTTAAGACTGAAAGATCTACTACAAAGACTCCAAGTAATCTGATGTATCCCAAATTGCGTGATGCCATGCATTATTCTTCAATTATAAGCCTTTAGTCAAGGAGCACTAATGATAACTTTAATATGATCATTTTATGTGGCCGATCACTTGACATGTATGCACTAAATTATCCGTAACTTTTGATTCAGAGTTCAAAATGACACGAATCCAACGCAGACGTTAAGGTAGCTTAATTTTTCTATATTGTGACAACATTTGAGACTCATAAAGCTACGACAAAGCCTCCAAGTAATCCAATATATCCCAAACTACGTGATGCCATGCATTATACTTCATTTATAAGCCTTTACTCTAGGAGAACCAATGATATTTTTAGAATGATCTTTTTAACTAGCCGATCACTTGGCATGTCCGCACTAAATCGTTCGTAACTTTATTTATAGTTCAGAATGACAAGAATCCAACGCCCACGTTAAGCTAGCTCAATTTTCTATATAGTGACAACATTTGAGAAATAAAGAGGTACGACAAAGCGTCTTAGTAATCCAATGTATCCCAAATTGCATGGTCCCGTGCATTACGCTTCATTTATAAGACTTTACTCAAGTAGCACCAATGCTCACTTTAGAATGATCATTTTAAATGGCCGATCACTTGACATGTCCGAACTAAATAATCTGTAACTTTTGATTTAGAGTTCAAAATGACATGTATCCAACACCCACGTTAAGCTAGCTCAATTTTTTATATTGTGACAAAATTTGAAACTGAAAGAGCTACGACAAAGCGTCCAAGTAATCCAATATATCCCAAACTATGTGATACCATGCATTATGTTTCATTTATATGCCTTTACTCAAAGAGCAACAATGATCATTTTAACTGGCCGATCACTTGACATGTCCACACTAAATCGTCTGTAACTTTTTATTAAGAGTTTAGAATGAAACGAATCAAATGCCCACGTTAAGCTAGTTAAATTTTCTATATTGTGACAACATTTGACACTAACAGAGCTACGACAAAGCCACCAAGTAATCTAATGTATCCAAACTGCGTGATACCATGCATTATGTTTCATTTATAAGCCCTTACTCAAGGAGTCTCAATGATCAGTTTAGAATGATTATTTTAACTGGCCGATCAGCTGAAATATCCGCACTAAATCGTGTGTAATTTTCGATTTAGAGTTCAAATGAAATGAGTCAAACACACACGTTAAGCTAGGTCAAGCTTCAATATTGTGACAATATTTGAGACTCAGAGCACTACGAAAAAGCCTCCTAGTAATCCATTGTATCCCAAATTGTGTGATTCCATGCATTATGCTTCATTTATAGCCCTTTCCTCAATGAGCACCAATGATCAGTTTATAATGATCCTTTTAACTAGCTAATCAACTTGAAATGTCCGCACTAAATCAACTTCTACTTTTGATTTAGAGCTCAAAATGACATGAGTCAACTGCAAACGAAGCTAGCTCAATTTTCCATATTTTGATAAGTTTAAGACTGAAAGATCTACTACAAAGCCTCCAAGTAATCTGATGTATCCCAAACTGCGTGATGCCATGCATTATTCTTCAATTATAAGCCTTTACTAAAGGAGCACTAATGATAACTTTAATATGATCATTTTCTGTGGCCGATCACTTGACATGCCTTCACTAAATCATCCGTAACTTTTGATTCAGAGTTCACAATGACACGAATCCAACGCTGACGTTAAGGTAGCTTAATTTTTCTATGTTGTGACAACATTTGAGACTGAAAAAACTACGACAAAGCCTACAAGTAATCCAATATATCCCAAACTACGTGATGCCATGCATTATACTTCATTTATAAGCCTTTACTCTAGGAGCACCAATGATATTTTTAGAATGATCCTTTTAACTAGCCGATCACTTGGCTTGTCCGCACTAAATCGTCCCTAGCTTTTGAATTAGAGTTCAGAATGACAAGAATCCAACGCCCACGTTAAGCTAGCTCAATTTTCTATATAGTGACAACATTTGAGAAATAAAGAGGTACGACAAAGCATCTTAGTAATCCAATGTATCCAAAATTGCGTGATGCCATGCATTATGCTTCATTTATAAGACTTTACTCAAGTGACACGAATGATCAGTTTAGAATGATCATTTTAACTGGTCGATTACTTGACATGTCCGCACTAAATAATCTATAACTTTTGATTTAGAGTTCAAAATGACATGTATGCAACGCCCACGTTAAGGTAGCTCAATTGTTTATATTGTGACAAAATTTGAGACTGAAAGAGCTACGACAAAGCCTCCAACTAATCAAATATGTCCAAAACTATGCGATTCCATTCATTATGCTTCATTTATAAGACTTTACTCAAGGAGCACCAATAATATTTTTATAATGATCATTTCGACTGGCCGATCACTTGAAATGTTCGCACTAAATCGTCTATAACTTTTGATTTAGATTTCAGAATGACATGAATCCAACGCCCACGTTTAGCTAGCTCAATTTTCAAAGTTGTGACAACATTTCAGACTTAAAGAGCTACGAAAAAGCTTACAAGTAATCCAATATATCCCAAACTGCGTGAAACCATGCATTATGCTTCATTTATAAGCCTTTACTCAAGGAGCACCAATGATCAGGTTAGAATGATCATTTTAATTGGCCGATACTTAACATGTCCGCACTAAATCGATTGAAACTTTTGATTCAGAGTTCACAATGACACGAATCGAACGACCACATTAAGGTAGCTCAATTTTCTATATTGTGACAACATTTGAGAACGAAAGAGCTACGAAAAAGCCTCCAAGTAATCCAATGTATCCCAAACTGCGCAATGCCATGCATTATGTTTTATTTATAAGCCTTTACTCAAGGAGCATCAATGATCAGTTTTGAAAGATCATTTTAACTAGCCCATAACTTGACATGTCCGAACTAAATCGTTCGTAACTTTTAATTTAGAGTTCAAATTGACATGCACCCAACGCCCACGTTAAGCTAGCTCAATTTTCTCGATTGTGACAAAATTTAGAACCGAAATAGCTACGACAAAGCCTCCAAGTAATCAAATGTATCCCAAGCTGCATGATGCCATGCATTATGCTTCATTTATAAGCCTTTTCTAAAGGAACACAAATGATCAGTTTAGAATGATCAGTTTAACTTGCCGATCACTTGATATGTCCGCACAAAATCATCTGTCACTTTTGATTTGGAGTTCGGAATGATACGAATCCAACGGCCACTTAGTTTTATTTATTGTGATAATATTTGAGACTGAAAGAGCTACGATAAAGCATCCAAGTAATCCAATGTATCCAAAATTGCGTGATGTTAGGCATTAGGCTTCGTTTATAAGCCTTTACTCAAGGAGCACCAATGATCACTTTAAATGATCATTTTAACTAGTTGATGAACTTGAGATGTCCGCACTAAATCGTGTTCACCTTTTGATCTAGAGCTCAAAATGACATGAGTGCAATGCCAACGTTAAGCTAGCTCAATTTTCCATATTGTTACAATTTTGAGATTGAAAGAGCTACTACAAAGCCTCCAAGTATTCCAATGTATCCCAAACTACGTGATACTATGCATTATTCCTCATTTATAAGCCTTTACTCAAGGAGACCCAATGATTAGTTTAGAGTAATCATTTTCATGGACGATCAACTTGACTTGTCCGCACTAAATCGTCTGTAGCTTTTCATTTAGAGCTAAAAATGACACGAATCCAATGCCCACGTCAAGCTAACTCAATTGTTTATATTGAAACAACATTTGAGACTGAAAGAGCTACGAAAAAGCCTCCAAGTAATCCAATGTATCCCAAACTTCACGATGCCATGCATTATTCTTCATTTATAAGCCTTTACTCAAGGAGCACCAATGATAAGTTTAGAATGATCATTTTAACTAGCCGATCACTTGACATGTCCGCACTAAATCATCTATAACTTTTGATTTAGAGTTCCGAAAAACAGAAATTTAACGTCCGCGTTTAGTTAGCTCAATTTGCAATATTGTGACAATATTTAAGACTGAAAGAGATATAAAAAAAGCCTTAGTAATCCAATGTATCCCAAACTGCATGATACCATGCATTATATTTCATTTATATGCTATTACTCAAGGATCACCAATGATCAGTTTAGAATGAAAATTTTAGCTGATCGATCAATTAACATATCCGCATTAAATTGTCCGTAACTTTTGATTTAGAGTTCAGAATGACACTGAATCCAACACCCACGTTAAGCTAGCTCAATTTTCTATTTTGTGACAACATTTGAGGATGAAAAAGCTACGACAAAGCCTCCTAGTAATTCAATGTATTCCAAATTGTGTGATGCCATGCATTATGCTTCATCTATAAGCCTTTACTCAATGAGCACCAATAATCATATTAAAAATGATCATTTTAACTATCTGATCAACTTGATATGTGCACATTAAATCGTCTTCAACTTTTGATTTAGAGCTCAAAATGACGTTAGTCCAATGCCATTGTTAAGTTAGCTCAATTTTCCATATTAAGATAATTTAAGATTGAAAGAGCTACTAAAAAGCCTCCAAGTAATCTGATGTATCCCAAACTGTGTGATGCCACAGATTATTTTTCATTTATAAGCCCTTACTTAAGGAGCACCAATGATCTGTTTAAAACGATCATTTTATCTGGCTGATCACTTGACATTTCCGCACTAAATCGTCCTCAACTTTTGATTTAGAGTTCAGAATGGCACGAATCCAATGCCCACATTAAGCTAGCTCAATTTTCAAAATTGTGACAACAATTCAGACTTAGAGCTACGACAAAGCCTCCAACTAATCCAATATATCCCACACTACGTGATGCCATGGATTATGCTTCATTTATAAGCCTTTGCTCAAGGAGCACCAATGATTAGTTTAGAATGATCATTCTAACTGGCCGATCACTTGACATGTACGCACTAAATCGTATGTAAATTTTGATTTAGAGTTCAGAATGACACTGAATCCAACGCAAACAATAAGCTAGCTAAATTTTCTATCTTGTGACAATATTTGAGGCTGAAAAAATTACGAAAAAGCCTCCTAGTAATCCATTGTATCCGAAATTGCGCGATGCCATGCATTACGCTTTATTTATAGGCCTTTACTTAAGAAGCACCAATGATTAGTTTAGAATAGTCATTTTAACTGGCCAATCACTTGGACATATCCGCAATAAATCATCTATAACTTTTGATATAGAATTCAGAATAACACGAATCCAACGCCCATGTTAAACTAGCTGAATTTTCAATATTGTGACAATATTTGAGAATTAAAGAATTACGATAAAGCCTCCAAGTAATCCAATGTATCCCAAATTGCGTAATACCATGCATTATGCTTCATTTATAAGCCTTTGCTCAAGGAGCACCAATGATCAGTTTAGAATGATCATTTTAACTAGCTGATCAACTTGTGATGTCCGCACTAGATCATCTTCAACTTTTGATTTAGAACTCAAAATTACATGAGTCCAACGCCAACTTTAAGCTAGCTCAATTTTTCATATCGTATAATTTTGAGGCTGAAAGAGCTACTACAAAGCCTCTAAGTAATCCAATGTATCCCAAAACTCTATGATGCCATGCATTATGCTTCATTTATAATACGCCTTTACTGAAGGGGCACCAATTATCTGTTTAGAATGATCATTTTAACTAGACGATCAACTTGACATTTCCGCACTAAATCGTCTGTAGCTTTTTATTTATAGTTCAAAATGACACGAATCCAACACGTAACAAGCTTGCTCAATTTTCTATAGAAATGAAAAAGGTTTAGACTGAAAGAGCTACAACAAAGCCTCCAAGTACTCCAATGTATCCCAAACTATGTGATGCCCAACATTATGCTTCATTTATAAGCCTTTACTAAAGGAGCACCAATGATCACTTTAGAATGATCATTTTAAGTAGCTGATCAACTTAAGATGTCCGCACTAACTCGTTCGTAACTTTTGATTTACAGTTTAGAATGACATTATCCAGTATCCACATTAAGCTAGCTCAATTTTGTATATTGTGACAATATTTGAGATTGAAAGAGCTACGATAAAGCCTCCAAGTAATCCAATGTATCTCAAACTGCGTGATGCCATGTATTATGCTTCATTTATAAGCCTTTACTGAAGGAGCACCAATGATCAGTTTAGAATGATTATTTTCACTAGCTGATCAACTTGAGATGTCCGCACTAAATCATCTTTAACTTTTGATTTAGAGCCCAAAATGACATGAGTCCAATGCCCACGTTAAGCTATCTCAATTTTCTATATTGTGACAACATTTGAGACTGGAAGAGCTACGATAAAGCCACCAAGTAATCCAATGTATGCTAAACTCGTGATGCCATCCATTATGCTTTATTTAGAAGCATTTACTCAAGGATCACCAATGATGAATTTAGACTGATCATTTTAACTTGCCAATCAACTTGATATGTCCGCACTAAATCATCTCTAACTTTTTGTTTAGAGTTCTGAATGACACGAATCCAACACCCACGTTAAGCTAGCTCAACTTTCTATATTGTGACAAAATTTAATTCCGAAATAGCAACGACAAAGCTTCCAAGTAATCCAATATATCCCAAACTGCGTGATGCCTTACATTATACTTCATTTATAAGCCTTTACTCAAGGAGCACCAATGATCAGTTTAGAATAATCATTTTAATTGGCTGGTCACTTGACCAATCCGCACTAAATCATCTGTAACCTTTGATTTAGAGCTCAAAATGACATTAGTCCAATGCCCACGTTACGCTAGCTCAATTTTCCATATTGTGACAACATTTGAGACTGAAAGAGCAAGTACAAAGCCTCCAAGTAATCCAACAAATCCCAAAATTCGTGATGCCATGAACTATGATTCATTTAGAAGCCTTTACTCAATGAGCACCAATGATCAGTTTAGAATTATCATTTTAAATCGACGATCAACTTGACATGTTCGCATTAAGGCGTCTATAACTTTTGATTTAGAGTTCAAAATGACACGAATCCAACGCACACATTAAGCTAGCTCAGTTTTCTATATTGTGACAACAGTTGAGGCTTAAAGAGCTACAGCAAAGCCTCCAAGTAATCCAATGTATCCCAAACTGCGTGATGCCAAGCATTATGCTTTATTTATAAGCTTTTACTAAAGGAGCACCAATGATTAGTTTAGAATGATCATTTTAACTGCTCGATCACTTGACATGTCCACACTAAATTGTCTGTAACTTTTGATTTAGAGTTCAGAATGACACAATTTCAATGCCCAGATTAAGCTAGCTCAATTTTCCATATTGTGACAACATTTGAGATTGAAACATCTACGAAAAAGCCTCCAAGTAATCCAATGTATCCTAAACTGTGTGATGTCATGCACTATGCTTTATTTTTAAGCCTTACTAAAGTAGCACCGATGAACAATTTAGAGGATAATTTTAACTTGCTGATCAACTTGACACATCCACACTAAATCGAATTTAACTTTTGATTTAAAGCTCAAAATGATATGAGTTCAACGCCGACGTTAAGCTACCTCAATTTTCCATATTGTGACAAGATTTGAGACTGCAAGAGCTACTACAAAGCCTCCAAGTAATCCAATGTATCCAAAACTGCGTGATGTAATGAATTATGCTTCATTTATAAGCCTTTACTCAAGGAGCACCAATGATCAGTTTAGAATGATCATTTTAACTAGCTGATCAACTTGAAATGTCCACACAAAACCGTCTTTAACTTTTCATTTAGAGCACAAAATTACATGAGTCCAACGCCCAAGTAATGCTAGCTGAATTTTCCATATTGTGACAAAATTTGAGACTGAAAGAGATAGTACAAAGCCTTCAATTAATCCAGTGTATCCCAAACTGTGTGATGCCATAAATTATGATTTATTTATAACCCTTTATTCAAGGAGCACTAATGATTAGTTTAGAATGATCATTTTAACTGGACGATCAACTTGACATGTCCGCACTAATTCGTCCTTAACTTCTGATTTAGAGTTCAGAATGACACGAATCCAACGCCCACATTAAGGTAGCTCAGTTTTCTATATTGTGACAGCATTTAAGACTTAAAGAGCTACGACAAAGCCTCCAAGTAATCCAATGTATCCCAAACTTTGTGATGCCATGCATTATGCTTCATTTATAAGCCTTTATTAAAAGAGCACCAATGATCAGTTTAGAATGATCATTTTAACTGGCCCATCACTTGACATGTCCGCACTAAATCCTCTGTAATTTTTGATTTAGAGTTCAGAATGACATGATTTCAATGCCCACATTAATCTAGCTCAATATTCCATATTGTGACAAGATTTGAGACAGAAAGAGGTACGAAAAATCCTCCAAGTAATCCAATGTATCCCATACTACGTGATGCCATGCATTATGATTCATTTAAAAGCCTTTACTCAAGTAGCATCAATGATCAGTTTAGAATGATAATTTTAACTTGCTGATGAACTTTACATGTCCACACTAAATCATCTTTAACTTTTGATTTAGAGCTGAAAATAACATGAGTCCAACTCCAACGGTAAGCGTGCTCAATTTTCCATATTGTGACAACATTTGAGATTGAAAGAGCTACAAAAAACCCTCCAACCAATCCAATGTATCCCAAACTGCGAGATGCCATGCATTGTGCTTTATTGATAAGCCTTTACTCAAGAAACACCGATGATCAGTTGAGAATGGTCATTTTACTAGCTGATCAACTTGATATGTCCGCACTAAATCGTCTTTAGCATTTGATTTAGAGCTCAAAATGACATGATTTCAATGCCCACGTTAAACTAGCTCAATTTTCCATATTGTTACAACATTTGAGACAGAAAGAGCTACTACAAAGCCTCCAAGTAATACAATGTATGCCAAACTTTGTGATGCAATGAATTATGCTTCATTTATAAGGCTTTACTAAAGGAGCACCTATAATCAGTTTAGAATGATCATTTTAACAAGCTGATCAACTTGACATGTCCACAAAATATCCTCTTTAAATTTTGATTTAGAGCTCAAAATGATATGAGTCCAACGCCCATGTTAATCTAGCTCAATTTTCTATCTTTTGACATCATTTGAGTGAAAGAGCATGAATTTTGCTTCATTTATAAGTCTTTACTCAAAGAGCACCAACGATAAGTTTACAATGATCATTTTAACTGGACGATCAACTTGACATGTCCGCACTAAGTTGTTTGTAACTTCTGATTTAGAGTTCAAAATGACACGAATCCAACGCCGACATTAAGCAAGCTCGATTTTCCATATGGTGACAACATTTGACACTGAAAGAGCTACGAAAAAGCCTCCAAGTAACCCAATGTATACCAAACTGCGTGATGCCATGCATTATGCTTCATTTGTAAGCCTTTACTCAATTAGCACCAATGATCAGTTTAGCATGATCATTTTAAATAGCTGATCAATTTTACATGTGCACACCAAATCGTTTTTAACTTTTGATTTAGAGCTCAAAATGAAATGAGTCCAACGCCAACGTTAAGCTAGCTCAATTTTCCATATTGTGACAACATTTGAGACTGAAAGAGCTACAAAAAAGCATCCCAGTAATCCAATGTATCCCAAACTATGTGATGCCATGCATTATGCTTCATTTATAAGCCTTTACTCAAGGAGCACCAATGATCAGTTTAGAATGATCATTTTAACTCCCTGGTCACTTGACCTATCTGCACTAAATCGTCTGTAACCTTTGATTTAGAGCTCAAAATGACATGATTCCATTGTCCATGTTACGCTAGCTCAATTTTCCATATTGTGACAACATCTAAGACTGAAAGAGCAAGTACAAAGCCTCCAAGTAATCCAACATATCCCAAAATTCGTGATGGCATGAATTGTGCTTCATTTATAAGCATTTATTCAATGAGCACCACTGATCATTTAGAATGATCATTTTAAATGGACGATCAACTTGACATGTTCGCACTAAGGCGTTTGTAATTTTTGATTTAGAGTTAAGAATGACACGAATCTATTGCCCACGTTAAGCTAGCTCAGTTTTCTATATTCTGACAATATTTGAGACTTAAATAGCTACAACAAAGCCTCCAAGTAATACAATTTATCCCAAACTGCGTAATGCCACACATGCATTATGCTTTATTTATAATCCTTTACTAAAGGAGCACCAATGATTAGTATAGAATGATCATTTTAATTGCCCGATCACTTGACATATCCACACTAAATTGTCTAGAACTTTTGATTTAGAATTCAGAATGACATAATTTCAACGGCCAAATTAAGCTAGCTCAATTTTCCATATTGTGACAACATTTGAGACTGAAACAGATACGAAAAAGCCACCAAGTAATCCAATGTATCTCAAACTGCGTGATGTCATGAATTATGCTTTATTTATAAGACTTCATTAAAGTAGCACTGATGAACAATTTAGAATGATAATTTTTACTTGCTGATCAACTTGACACATCCACACTAAATCAAACTTAACTTTTGATTTAGAGCTGAAAATGACATGAGTCCATCGCCCACGTTAAGCTACATCAATTTTCCGTATTGTGACAACATTTGAGACTAAATAGCTACTCCAAAGCCTCCAAGTAATCCAATGTATCCAAAACTGCGTGATGTCATGAATTATGCTTCATTTATAAGCCTTTACTAGAGGAGCACCAATGATCATTTTAACTAGCTGATCAACTTGAAATGTCCACACAAAACCGTCTTTAACTTTTCATTTAGAGCACAAAATGATATTAGTCCAACGTCCAAGTAATGCTAGCTGAATTTTCCATATTGTGACAAAATTTGAGACTAAAAGAGCTAGTACAAAGCCTACAAGTAATCATGTGTATCCCAAACTGTGTGATGCCATAAATTATGATTTATTTATAACCCTTTATTCAAGGAGCACTAATGATCAGTTGAGAATGATCATTTTAACTGGACGATCAACTTGACATGTGTGCACTAAATCGTCTGTAACTTCTGATTTAGAGTTCACAATGACAGGAATCCAACACCCACATTAAGCTAGCTCTGTTTTCAATATTATCACAACATTTAATACTTAAAAAGCTACGACAAAGCCTCCAAGTAATCCAATGTATCCCAACTTCCGTGATGCCATGCATTATGCTTCATTTATAAGCCTTTACTAAAGGAGCACCAATGATAAGTTTAGAATGATCATTTTAACTAGACGAGCACTTGACATGTCCACACTAAATCCTCTGTAATTTTTGATTAGAGTTCAGAATGACACGATTTCAATGCCCATTAAGGTAGCTCAATATTCCATATTGTGACACGATTTGAGAGTAAAAGAGGTACAAAAAAGCTTCCAAGTAATCCAATGTATCCCATACTGCGTGATGTCATGCATTATGATTCATTTATAAGCCTTTATTCAAGTAGCACTAATGATCAGTTTAGAATGATAATTTTAACTAGATGATGAATTTTACATGTCCACACTAAATCATCTTTAACTTTTGATTTAGAGCTAAAAATGACATGAGTCCAACGCCAACGGTAAGCTCGCTGAATTTTCGATATTGTGTCAACATTTTAGATTGAAAGAGCTACAAAAAATCCTCCAAACAATCCAATGTATCCCAAACTGCGAGATGCCATGTATTATGCTTTATTTATATGCCTTTACTCAAGAAACACCGATGATCAGTTTAGAATGATCATTTTACTAGCTGATCAACTTGCTATGTCCGCACTAAATCGTCTTTAACATTTGATTTAGAGCTCAAAATGACATGAGTCCAACGCCCACGTTAAGCTAGCTCAATTTTCCATATTGTGAAAACATTTGAGACGGAAAGAGCTACTACAAAGCCTCCAAGTAATACAATATATGCCAAACTTTGTGATGCCATGAATTATGCTTCATGTATAAGCCTTTACTCAAGGAGCACCAATGATGAGTTTAGAATGATCATTTTAACTGGACGATTAACTTGACATGTTCGCACTAAGTCGTCAGTAAATTATTATTTAGAGTCAGAATGACACAAATCCAATGCCCACGTTAAGCTAGCTCATGTTTTCATATTGTGAAAACATTTGAGACTTAAAGAGCTACGACAAAGCCTCCAAGTAATCCAATCTATCCCAAACTACGTGATGCCATGCATTATGCTTCATTTATAAGTCTTTACTCAAGGAGCACCAATGATCAGTTTAGAATGATCATTTTAATTGGATTATCTACTTGGTATGTCCGCACTAAGTCGTATGTAACTTCTGAATTAGAGTTCAGAATGACATGAATCCAACACCCATGTTAAGCTACCTCAATTTTCCATATTGTGACAACATTTGAGACTGAAAGAGCTACAAAAAAATCTCCAAGTAATCCAATGTATCACAAACTGCTTGATGCCATGCATTATGCTTCATTTATAAACCTTTAATCAAGGAGGACTAATGATCAGTTGAGAATGATCATTTTAAATAGCTGATAAACTTGATATCTATACATTAAATCTACTTTAACTTTTTATTTAGAGCACAAGATGACATGAGCCCAACGCCTACGTTAAGCTAGCTCAATTTTCCATATTGTGACAACATTTGAGATTAAAAGAGCTACAAAAAAATCTCCAAGTAATCCAATATTTCCTAAACTACGTGATGCCATGCATTATGCTTCATTTATAAACCTTTACTCAAAAAGCACAAATGATCAGTTTAGAATGATCATTTTAACTACCTGATCAACTTGACATGTCCGCACTAAATCATATTTAACTTTTGATTTAGAACTCAGAATGACATGAGTCCAACACCCATGTTAAGATATCTCAATTTTCCATATTGTGACAACATTTGAGATAGAAAGAGCTACTACAAAGCCTCCAAGTAATCTAATGTATCCCAAACTTCGTGATGCCATGAATTACGCTTCATTTATAAGCCTTTACTCAACGAGCACCAGTGATCAGTTTAGAATGATCATTTTAACTGGACGATCAACTTGACATGTCCGCACTAAGCAATCCGTAACTTCTGATTTGGAGTTGAGAATGACACGAATCCAACACCCACATTAAGCTAGCTCAACTTTCCATATTGTGACAACATTTGAGACTTAAATATACACGACAAAGCCTCTAAGTAATCCAATATAGCACAAACTGCGTGATGCCATGCATTATGATTCATTTATTAGCCTTTACTCAAGGAGCACCAATGATAGGTTTAGAATAATAATTTTAACTGACCAATCACTTGACATGTCCGCACTAAATCATCCGTAACTTTTGATTTAGAGTGCAAAATGACATGAATTCAATGCGCATGTTTAGATAGTTCTATTATCCATATTATGATAACATTTAAGACCGAAATACCTACGAAAAAGTGACCAAGTAATAAAATCTTTCCCAATATGTATGATTCCATGCATTATGCTTTATTTATAAGCGTTTACTCAAGGACCATCAATGATCAGTTTAGAATGATCATTTTAAATAGCTGATCAACTTGACATTTCCACACTAAATTGTCTTTAACTTTTGATTTAGAGCTCAAAATGATATGAGTCCAATGCCCATGTTAATCTAGCTGAATTTTCCATATTGTGGCAACATTTGTGACTAAAAAGCTACGAAAAAGCCTCCAAGTAATCCAAAGTATCCCAAACTGCGTGATGCCATGCATTATGTTTCATTTATAATGCTTTACTCAAGGAGCAACAATGATCAGTTTAGAATGATCATTTTAACTTTCCGATTGACTTGACATATCCGCACAAAATCGTATTTTACTATTGGTTTAGATTTCATAATGACATGAATCCAACGCCCACATTCATCTAGCTCAATTTTCAATATAGTGACAACAATTGAAACTGAAAGAGCTACGACAAAAGCCTCCAATTAATCCAATGTATACCAAACTATGAGATGTCATGCATTATGCTTCATTTATAACCCTTTACTCAAGTAGTACCAATGATCAGTTTAGAATGATAATTTTAACTAGCCGATCACTTGACGTGTCCGCACTAAATCGTCCATAACTTTTTATTTAGAGTTCCGAATGACACGAATCCAATGTCAACATGAAGCTATCTCAATTTTCTATATTGGGATTATATTTGAGACTGAAAGAGATATGATAAAGTGTCCCAGTAATCTAACTCAATTTTCTATACTGTGACAACAATAGAGACTGAAAGAGCAACAACACACCGTCTGAGTAATCCAATGTATCACAAACTGCGTGATGCTATGCATTATGTTTCAATTTATTAGCTTTTACTCAGGTTGTATCAATGATCAGTTTAGAATGATCATTTTAACTGGACGATCAACTTGACATATCCCCACTAAGTTGTCTGTAACTTCTGATTTAGAGTTCAGAATGACACGAATCCAACACCCACGTTAACCTAGCTCTATTTTCTATATTGTGACAAAATTTGAGACTTAAAGAGCTACGAGAAAGCCTCCACATAATCAAATTGCGTGATGCCATGCATTATGCTTCATTTATGAGATTTTACTCAAGGAGCACTAATGATTAATTTATAATAATTATTTTAACTAGCCGATCACTTGCACTACAAGAAAACTGCCAAAATGCCACTGCATTTTGCGACCACTTTTGCCACGATTTTGCGACCAATTTGCAACTACGTTGATGTAGTCGTAAAGTGGTCACAAAAGTGTGACTAAAACTTGTAGTCGCATATTGGTCGCAATACACAACCATTAAGAGACTAAATTGCGACTCTTTTGCGAGTGCTGTTTGTAGTCGCTAATCAGTCACTATGTTAGTCGCATATTGGTCACTAGATATGCGACCAATTTGCCACTATATTTGGAGTTGTTCTTCAGTCACAAAGTGGTGGCAAAGTGCCAACATAAAAAAACATGTGCGTGTTAGGTATACCGACATTTAAGCGACTACACTGTTGTGGTTGCAAAGTAGTGGCAAAGTAGGAGGCTAAGTAGTGGCAAAGTAGTGGCAAAATGTTGTATATACATGCCCCATCCCATTCTTTCATTTGTAGAATCAAAGGGAAAAAAACTTCAAACATGTGGCGAAATTATAATAATTCGAGAGATTGGATGTACAAAAAAGAATGATAATCAAAAAGAAATATATCGGCGGAATTTGCACAAGGCATGGAGCAGTTCATGAATTTTGCAAGTAGTCAAGCAATAGCTCAAAATAGCGGATGTAAGTTTTTCTGTCCTTGTATTAATTGCAAAAATGATAAATTTATTCCGCGATGGAAAATATGAAGTCATCTATATAGTCGAGGATTTATGCCAAATTATTATATTTGGTATAAACATGGAGAAGAGCTGAATGTTCCATTAGGGACGAGTAGTCGGGGTGATGTCCAAAGAAATCAGGGAGGTACGCGTGGTAGTACTAGTGATGAAACAGTTGGTACATCCGGTAATAGATATGTTGAAATGGTGACGGATGCATTTCGTGAGACAACGAGTGATGCTCAGTACTATAATCAGAACGAAGAAGCACAATAATGAAGAAGAACCTAATGAAGAAGCACAAAAAATTTGCAACATGTTAGAAGCTGCAAACAATCCATTGTATGATGGTTGTCATGAGGAGCACTCACAATTATCTTTAGGTGCTCGGTTCATGAACATTAAGTTTGATTTTAATCTACTAGAAAAATGCATGGATTATTGGGCCGAGCTGTTTACATAATATTTGCCCAAGGAGAATCAGGCAACGGGTTCATATTATGCAAAAATTGATGCGAAATTTAGGCCTCCTGTTTTATACAATTGACGTGTGTTCACAATTGTATGATCTTCTGGAAAGAAGATGAGAAATGGGAAAAATTCAAATTTTGTGATTCCCCCCTCCCCCAATATAAGCCAAGCGAGGGCAGGACGAGAATACCTTTTCAGTCGTATGTGGTATTTACCTATAGGCGATAGATTTAAAAGAATGTATCAAAGTGAGAAAACCGCAGAGGCAATGAGGTGGCACGCAGAGCATCAAGCAGAAGACGGAGAAATAAGTCATCCATATGATAATGCGGAGTGGAAAAGTTTTCAATGTCTACATCCTAGATTTGCTGATTAATCTCGAAACGTTTATCTTGGTTTATGTACTGATGGGTTCAATCCATTTGGGATGTCTCGTAATCATTCATTATGGCCGATGATTATCACTCCATATAACTTGCCACCAGACATGTGTATGAAGAAAGAGTAATTGTTTCTAACAATTATGAATTCGGGGCCAAATCATCCGCGTGGTATTCTGGATATATTCCTCCGACCTTTTTGATTGATGAGTTGAAAGAATTGTGGTCTACGGGAGTTGATGCATATGATGTATCGTTGAATCAAAATTTCAATCTAAAAGCCGTGTTACTATGGACGATAAGCGATTTTCCCGCTTATGGAATATTGTCAGGATGGAAAACGCATGGTAGACTGACTTGTCCAATTTGTATGGATGATACGAAGGCATTTCAATTACCAAATGGTAGAAAGACGTGTTGGTTTGATTGTCATAGAAGGTTTCTTCCTAAGGGTCACCCATTACGGAAAAATAAAACCAATTTTTTAAAGGGGAAGCCCGCTTTGAATGACTATCCTCCATAATCATTGACAGACGAACAAGTTTTATACAAGCGAATAAAACCTGTCAATCCTCTAAAAAAATCGGACTACGGAGGAAACGGTCATGAAAGTCAAGAAGAAGGTTATGACAGCTAACATAATTGGCACAAAGAAAGCATATTTTGGGAGTTGCCGTACTGGACGGATCTTAACCTTCGACATAATCTTGATGTGATGTAGATAGAGAAGAATTTCTTCGATAACATCATTAATACTGTTATGAATGTGAAAGAGAAATCAAAAGACACAGTTAAGTCAAGGTTGGATATTGCAAAGTTTCTTTGGAAAAGAGTTGCATGTGGATGGTCGGGGTAATGCTCCATTCCCTATATTTTGATTAACACAAAAAGCGAAAGAACGCTTATTGGAATGTATCAAAAATGATGTCAAATTTCCATACGGCTACGTGGCAGATTTAGCAAATTATGTGCATATAGATGGACTGAAGTTCTCGGGCATGAAAAGCCATGACTACCATGTTTTTATGGAAAGGCTTCTCCCTTTTACATTTGCAGAACTTTTACCACAAAACGTTCATCTAGCATTATAAAGTATATATACTAATAAATATATTTTATATTATAAGTACATAAATTAATAATAATTGCATGTACTAATTAGTTGTAGATGGTAATATATATATATATATATAAAGATTGGAGGATTTTTCCATGATCTATGCTCCAGATCATTACAACAAAGCCGTGTCCGAATTCTGAAGGAAAACATAGTCATAATTTTGTGCAATTTGGAAAAGATCTTTCCACCTTCATTTTTCGACGTCATGGAGCATCTTTCTGTACATCTACCATACAAAGCTGAACTGGGTGGACATGTGCAATATAGGTGGATGTATCCATTTGAAAGGTTTTTTAAAAAACTGAAAAGCAAGGCGAAGAACAAACGATATGATGCAGGGTCGATTGTTGAATCATATGTGAATGATGAGATATCTTACTTCTCGGAGCATTACGTTGCTGCCCACATACGCACGAAAAACAGGTACCATAAATTCTTATGTTTATTAATTAATTATTTTATTTTGAATGGCAAATTTTCGTGCTGAATATATCGTGTAATAATATATATAGGTTTACAAGATTCGATGAAGGTGATGTCCCTATATATCCAGATCCCGGAGTATCAAAGTGATAAATGTAAAGAAATATGACTCTCCAAAAAATATAAATATGCACATGCATATGTTTTACGGAATTGTGAATATTTTCGGCCACTAAAGAGGTAAATATTATGAAAACAATTGCATTTATTACATTTCAATTTCATTGTATCAATCAATATATATTAGTTTTTCATATTTACTTGTGTAGCATGTTTGAAGATCACATTCGATGTACATATCCATATCTTTCAGAAGATGACATTTCATCGAAAAGAGAGGAAGAGTTTCACATATGGGTTCAAGATTATGTATGTTTAATTAATTGACATGTATATTATATAAAATTTATTAATTTTGAAATACTAACATTTTATATATATATATATAGATTATATATATATGATCATAGGTCAATGCATGCACTTCCACAGATCCACGCGTCTTTAGAATTAGTTGAAGAGCCGATGAATAAAGCGTCAACTTGGCCGATCTATTTTACAAGAGGTTATATGTTCCACACGAAAAAAATGGACATAGGAGAAAGACATCAAACTACGGCATTTGTGTCAAGGGAGACAATTACTCAAATGCATCTGATGAAGCTGATTTCTACAGGATTTTAACAGATATCATTCAACTTGAGTATGTCGGCATCCTAAATTTTAATATCACGCTTTTTAAATGTGAGTGGTACGATCCAACGCTTTCGAAAGGTACTCGGAAGTCGGAAAATGGCTTCGTTGGTGTCTTATCGTCGGGGAAATACTACAAATACGAACCATTTATTCTAGGTACATACGTAAATAATTAACTATAATTAATTTCTTTTAAAATATATAACTAATTTATTTTTTATTAATTATGATGTACCAGCCTCTCAAGGATATCAAATTTGTTATATTCCCTATCCGCACACCAAATCATCATCAAAACAAACATGGCTCAGTGTTATGAAAGTTAATCCTAGATCTAACATTTTGGGGAAATACAAAAAGAAAGACGAGATTGGCTTGTTGCAACAAGAAAATGATGAAGAGGTAATGGTTGTTCAAGAGATAGAAGTAGATCGTTTGGTCGATAGAGTTAATCATACCGAAGAAATTGATTTCGATGTCGGAGATGACGAACTAGAAAATTAATTTTAATGTCATATTTCATCTTTAGATGATGACGAGGAGGAAGAAATGATATAATTATATCTAACGTTTTATGTATTTTTAACATTTGATGCTTATATAATTCAATTAATTCACAAAAACCATATAATTAAGGTTTTATGACACTAAGTGTGACTACTTTGCCACCACTTTGCGACTGCATTAGGAATGTGTTGGCAAGTCAATCACAATTATTACTTGTGGTCGCAAATCAATGGCAAATTTACCACTGATTTGCGACCATAGGATCAAAATTTGAACTGTAGTCACAAATCAGTCGCAAAATAGCGACTGATTTGCAATCACATAGGGTAAATTCACATTTTCCCAAAATATTTTCCACATTTACAACTTCTATTTACATTTTTAGGTAAGTACTAACCATTATAAGTGACCCCATATATACAAAATCATATTTGTATTCATTTAAATTTTAGAGAACATTTGAAATGTATATAAGAGGTATAACGTTAAGGAAATGTGTTAAGTGTTTTAGGTAAATGATTTGTAAATTTGGTAAATTTGGCAAATGTTGTTGTTTTCTTAATAATTAAAATTTGTACAACTTATAATCAAATTATCAATCTTATATAATTCAATTTATTCATCAAAATCAAAAAATTTATGGTTTAGGGTATTATTTGTGACTGATTTGCCACCACTTTGTCACTGCATTGATACTATGGTGGCAAATCAGTCACAATTATTACTTGTGGTGGCAAATCAATGGCAAATTGCCACTGATTTACGACCATAGGATCAAAATTTGAAATGCAGTCCCAAATCAGTCGCAAAATAGCGACTAATTTGCGAGCACATAGGGTAAATTCATATTTTCCCTATGTATTTTCCATATTTACAACTTTTATCCGCATTTTTAGGTAAGTACTAACCATTAAAATTGACCACATATATACAAAATCATATTTGTATTCATTTAAATTTTATAGACTATTTGAAATCTATATAAGAGATATAAGGTTAAGGAAATGTGTTAAGTATTTTAGGTAAATGATTTGTAAATTTGGTAAATTTTGTAAATGCTGTTGTTTTTTTTAGTAATTGAAATTTGTACAACTTATAATCAAGTTATCAATCTTATATAATTCAATTTATTCATCAAAATCAAAAAATTTAGGGTTTACGGTAATATTTGTGACTGATTTGCCACCACTTTACCAATGCATTGAGAATGTGGTGGCAAATCAGTCACAATTATTACTTGTGGTCGAAAATCAGTGGCAAATTTGCCACTGGTTTTTGAACACAGGTTTTTTTTGAATAAATTAACTGTGATCGCAAATCAATGGAAAATTTGCCACTGATTTGCGACCACAACTTTTTCGATTAAATTAACCATCATCGCAAATGAATGGCAAATTGCCACTGATTTGCGACCACAGGTTTTTTCAAATAAATTTACCATGTTCGCAAATCAGTGGCAAATTTGCCACTGATTTGCGAGCACAATTTTTTTTCCGAATAAATTAACCTTGCCACTGATTTGCGACTACAATGTTTTTTTTGAATAAATTAATTTATTATAAAATAATTAATTTGGTAAGTAAACACTTTTACTTTTTAATTTATTATTTATAACGAATTATTAAAAATTTATTAATATTTATATGAAATTTAAATTTTTTTAGGGAAAATCGCATAAAAAACCTCGACGCTCAAAGGCACTGACACTTTAAACTTTGAGAAATTTGCACTTATACAATAAACATCAAAACATACAAAATAACCAGTTTTAACACTAAAATTCAGTCCTGGTTACACAACGTTAAATACATTTAATGGATGTTAAAACATCGTTAAATGAAAATAACTCCGTTAAATATATTAAACGGATGTTAATTCACTGTTAAGTTAAAACACGTGGGTTAGAAGTCGGGTAAAAGGTCCCGAAACATTCACAAAAATCGCAAACTTTTTAGGGTTCTTCGCAAGTGAAGTCGAGTCGGGGAAAAGTTGTGCAATCGATTGTAGAGAGAAATAGAGAGTGTGCACGGTTCGGAATGAGGTAAGAATGAGTTTGAAGTTTGTATTTTCAAGAATTTTATCTCGATTTTTTGTGATGTGCGAAATTGATTGTTGCGAAATCATTTGGAGTGAAAATCGTTTGACTTGGTTGCGATTAAGAGAGTCGATTTTAGGGTTTAGATTGAATGGTTGTATTGTAGTCGATTGAATGGGTTTTGATTAGGAGAGTCGATATTAGGGTTTGCATATGTGTTCGGATTGGTGTTGGTGATGGGATTTCAATTGGGGAAATCCTGTTACTGTTGTTTCCGACTGAAGTTCCTGGAAAAATTTAACGGAAAAGGCATAGTTCAGGGTCCAAGTCTACTCTGAAAATATGGTTGGCTCGGTGTTTGCATCGGAACAAATCTTCCACAGTTAAAGCTGTGCAAAAACGAAAAAAAATCACAAATAATAGCATCTAATGAAACTGTGATAGGATTTATGTTGGACCGAGTGGGAATGAGTCGTTGGAAAGCTCTGGATTTATGTTGGTGATGGGATTTCAGTTAGGGTGGGGTTTGGATTGGGATGAGATTCTATTAAAGTATCATTTGGGAGTTTAGGACTTGATTTGTGTCCAAACCACTCGGGATGTAGTCTCTAGTGTTTGGTTTACTGTTTTGTTGAAAAATCCTTTGAAATTATAAGTTTCAGTTTAGATTGAGTGTGTTATCCAAGTTGTAGCATCATGAATCCTAATACCATAATTGAGTTTACACTAAGTGTGTTTGGTTTATTGGTTTGGTGAAAAATCCATGAAATTATAAGTTTGTTTAGATTGAGTGTGTTATCCAAGTTTACATTTTATTCTAAATGTTGATGTATTGTGTTTTTTTCCAGTAATGATGGAATGGTGAAACTCATAATACACTTCGGTGGTTTTATGAGAAAAGATGCAGAAGATTACCAGTATTTGGAAGAATTAGGACAAAGAAGAGAGACATGGAAGATATCGGATTTACGTTGGGAGAAATTTGAAGAATTTCTTGCGACGGAGAAAGTGTTTGCTCCAATATACTTCATTTGGTACAAACAACAAAGTGAAAGTATGGCAAACCTTCAATACGCATTGGAACCATTGGAGGACGAGTTACCGGAGCTGTGTTTACTTGCTGAAGTAGCTGGTGAAGTAGAAATATTTTTCGAACATGGTTGCTCGGAACATGATCCGGTTGTATCCGAGTTTTGTCTACCAAGCAGTCAACCTGAATACGAGGAGGATAGAGCTCATGATTTTGGTTATGAAGCAGAAAACGAGGGTGATGATATATCTGATAGGGAAAATGAGGCTGATCCTCTATACGAATGTGAAACTGGTGTGGCTGAGGATGATAGTGATGTTGATATGCCAAGAGAAGAATTTGAAGGTGAGCAATCTGAAGATGAAGAACATGCAACAGATGGGGTGAATCAACCCGAAGGTGACGTTGGAGACGATGTTGTTGTAGAAGAGGATGGTACCAATGACGATAGATTTAAGTCTTTGTACGAGGAAGGTGCAAAATCAAGTTCAGAAATGAAGGGAGATGCTTATAATGAAGAAAAAGCAGAAGAAGAGAGGGAGGCTGAAGACAGTGCTGAAGAATATGTTCTTGGTGATGTGCAATATCCAGATACACCACACGAATCTGATGAAGAATGGGATCAATGGACTCTTAAGAAAAATCCTAAAGGTGGGGATAAGTTTCATGGAGATTATGATAAGGAGCCATATATTTGGTTATTTCAGAAATTCAACAGCGGCTTGGAGTTTAAGGACCAATTACTCCGGTATTCACTGAACACACAATATGACATCAAAATGGCAAAGTCAGAAGCAAATAGGATCGCTGCTATTTGTTGCTCTGAGAAATGTCCTTGGAGGGTTTTCTGCTCAGTTGAACATCCAATCAACAAGTGGATGGTGAAAGTGTGTCATAGTAAACACAACCATGGGAAATCGAGCAGAGTATCTATGCTTAAGCAAGGTGTGATTGCTGGTTTGTTTAGAGAAGAGCTTAGAAGAAATGTTAGTTTACAAGCATCAGAGATTAAAGACGCGATAAAGGCACGCTATAACATCGTCGTGCCTCTTTCTAAGTGCTACCGAGGAAGACGAATTGCATTGAACACCATCCTTGAAGCTCAAACGAACCAGTTTGCGAAGTTATGGGACTATGAAGCTGAACTTAGGCGATCAAACCCGGGTATAACGACTGAACTCAACACTATACCCGTTAATGGTGTCGACCAGTTTGATTGTTTCTACATGTGTTTTGAGGAACTCCGTAGGGCTTGGATGACGAGTTGTAGACCTGTGATTGGTCTAGATGGATGCTTCTTAAAATGGGAGCTAACTGGTGATGTCCTTTCGGCTGTTGGTAGAGACGCAGATAATCGGATGTATCCAATTGCGTGGGCAGTGGTTCATGGAGAAAACAAAGATACCTGGGTGTGGTTCATTAGAAAAATAAAAACAGATTTGAACTTGTGCATGGGAGAGAACATAACTCTCATTTCAGATAAACAAAAGGTATTGTCTTTTGCACTTAATATTTTTTGAACTTAACACTCCTATTGATGATGAACACTACTATTCGCAGGGACTTTGTCTTGCCATTGATGCTGAACTCCCAATGGCCGAACACCGACAATGTGCACGACACATATATGCAAATTGGAGGAAACAATTCACTCGGTCGGAGTATAAAAACCTGTTTTGGGGTATAGCATACAGCTACAACCAAGGGGAATATGTTGAGAAAATAAAGCTGTTACAAGATTATGATGTTGCTGCGTACGAAGCGTTGCTACTCCAAGAACCGGAAAAGTGGTCTCGTGCATTCTTCTCACTTGATTCGAACTGCTCAGATGTGCACAATAATTTGTCAGAAAGTTTCAACAGGACCATCAAAATGGCAAGAACAAAACCCGTGATAAGTTTGCTAGAAGATATTAGAAGACAAGCGATGAGGAGAATAGCATGTAGGTTCACGAAAGCAGAAAAGTGTAATACACTACTTACACCAGCAACAATGGGAATACTTGAGAAGGCAAGAATTGAGAAAAAGTACTGCACAACAATACGCAGCAGTACAAATTTGTTTGAGGTGGTTGAATTTGACAATGGCTATACAGTGAACTTAGCAACAAAGCAATGTGCATGTCGACGATGGGATCTCACAGGTATGAAATATTCAGTATGATAGGGTATTTTCTTTCTCACAGCTATGAAATACTCATTACATTTTCTGATTTTTGGTGAAGGTATACCATGCAAGCATGCTGTGTGTGTTCTTTATGATAACAAAGATGATCCAGAAAAATATGTTGCTCAACATTACCATGCAAGCGTTATGAAAAATACATATTCGGAGAACATCAAACCGGTGAATGGCGAGAAATTGTGGAGGAAGATTAACAAACCTGCCATTAGGATCCCCGAGTATCGAAAGCCACGTGGTAGACCCAAAAATCGGGACAGGAGGAAAGAACCATTCGAAGACTTAAAAAACAAAGGTAAGGCCACGCGACATGGGAGAATTCCACACTGCAGTAGATGTGGTCAAGCTGGTCATATCATAAGGAGCTGTAAAAATGAACCAGCAATTGTTCACGGTCCAAAAAACAGACGTGGAAGACCTCGTAAACATCCAATAGAGGTAATTGTTACAAATAAAAGTCAAACATTCTAATATTGGTCATGATTTGGTTTCTTTTGCGTAGGCACCATCTCGGCCAACAATTCCGAGACAGAAACGAAGGACCCCCTCAGAAGTATCGGCTTCTCAACCTTCTCGAGTATGTGGCCAGTCAAGCTCTTCTTACCCTATTGTGTCTAGTGCTCCAGAACCATCAAGTTCAACCAACCAGCCAAAGAGAGCTAAGCGTGGATGTCCATTGAAGATAACTAAACCTGGAAATATACCTACAGGTGTTGGAACATTTTGGAGTCCTTTTACAGATCGAGTGTTTGATGTGTTTCCTGGCCGAGCTTATGATGGGACTGCAACACCATCACAACCTCCACCTCCACAATGATTTATGGTAGAAGCAACGTTTTGTTTTGTTCCTATCATTGCATGAACTGTTTCTTTTGTTTTATGTCGCTCAAGATATTTCAGACAATGTAGTACTACTTTTGTCTACTTTTGTGTAATGATATGGATATGCTTTTGCTTTTGCTGAGTTTACTACTTTACAACATTAAACAATCAATGCTACAAGTAAACTGCTGTCAACTTTCACTACACAAGTGTTCCCATGAATGTCAACCTTCATTCCCATTACAAACAAGATTGTCAACCTTCATTCCCATTACAAACAAGATTGTCAACTTTCATCATTCCCATTACAACTACACAAGAAAATTACTCAAGCACGATAGTACATTCCTACAATTCCGAACACAATTCCAAGCATGATGGTAAATACAATAGGCAAATAAATCAAAATATTCCGCAACACCCGACTCCTCTCGGTTATTATCAACACTTCTCGCTTGAGTGCTTCACATTCTAAACTTGTGTGCTTCAATTCATCCATTCTTGAACTCGGCGAAACCATCTTATTTTCAAGATCACTACTTAGCGTTCTTACCGTCTCTCTTAAATGTTTTATATCCTCTCTTTGTTGAGTCATTACATCTCTTGCCTCCAACAACGCAATGTGTTGCCACCCATGCGGTTTCTCTAAATCATACCAACAGAAAAAATTGCAAGACTCGAAACCAAGACCAATTTTACGTCTTCTACAAGTGTAAAATCTTCTTCCGGGATTGTCATTAGTCCATGATTTCAAAATTTTTGCTGGTCGATTGCAATTACACAACACAGTACTCCCACTTTTGTATTCTTCTATTGTTGAAGAACTTCCACTATGAGACATCTTCACACAAAAAATCAGTATATTATTGTCAAATAAACACCATAAATATCCACTACAAACAACAACAACCTGAATTCAACATCATCGCTAAAGGTTTATAGAGCATTTCGGCAAACCCCATCACCCCGAATTCAACATCATCCCAAATCCCGAATTCAACGAACAACAACAAACCCTAACTCGAAATATACAAAATTTCGACAAACAACACCATCCCGAATTCAATATACACACTAGAAAAGCAAAATCGAAACCCATAAACTCAACAAACCCAATCGAAAACCACCCAAACCCCATAAAATCGCAGTCAAATTCGGGAAAAATCAAATCGTTTTCATATTTCTTACCTCAACCGACTTCTATATGGAATCTCAAATCTCCATTTAACTCTTCTTTCCTTCCTGCATTTCAACGCGATCGATTTTCCCAAAATTTTCCCCTTTTCTCACAAACCCTAATACAAAAGATCTTTCTTAACTCTTTAACCTTTTCTCGGTTTACAATAAACAAATCCCACGTGTTTATTTAAAATAAACGGGGTTAAATTCTTCTTAACGAAGCTTAAACTTCTATTAACGCCGGCTTAGGTTATGTTACTTCTGCTTGACGGAGAGAAATCGGGTGTTAAGTTCAGTGTTAAAAGTGATAAAACGTTAATCGTAAATGTTTATATTGTAAGTGATAGTGGCTGCCACATTCGAGGTTTTTTATGCTATTTTCCCAATTTTTTAATATAATAAAAATATTAGGTAGCCGCTGAATCTTTATTACGTAAGGGCTTATTGGATGCAATTGCACCACGTAATCCTTTAAAAGGTGTTGTGAGTGAGTTATTTCAGCTCCATGCTTTTTTTCCTTTGAACAAAAATTAAATTAAATAGAACAGTTAGTTTATCAGAATTAAACAAAAACCCCGAAAAATGCATTTTTCTTTCGAATCATTTTTTATCGATATTCTTGTTGGTTTCACCGCGACAAATGGGCTATTACGAATCAAATTTCAAAGATTTTAAAAAATAAATTTGATGGCCCCTACTACAGTTAAACGGTCATACCTGTTGAAAGGTAGGAAAAATATTTCATCGAATTTGCGTTAAGTAAATTTTTTTATATTTTATATTTTTAAATTTTATTTATTTTATAAAATTTTAAATTTACTTATGAATATTGTATTATTTAATTCAAAGCAATCGTACACATGAGATCCTATAGTCACCCCGATGGTACGAAAGGAGTTCGATGCCATCTGCGTAAGGTAGATGAAAGGGATGATGAGCACGATTCATACAACCGGCAAACATCCCCGGTGGATTTCCCTGAGTCTGTTCAAAATTATGACAGACTATTGGAGAACAGAAATGTCTAACGAGAGGAGTAGCAAATCCTCTAATAACCGCAACTCCTCTCGGGACGGCTTTGGCCTGCACAAGCATTTGTCGGGCCAAAAATCCTACATCAAGATCCAATAGAAAATGGTCAGTAATTTCAAATATTTAAATTTAATTAAAATTTATATTATTTTTTAATTCAAATTTATTTCAATATTTGTTCAGGAAAATAATTTGGGATGATCTTTCTCAATAGGTGAGGTCTTTATAAAGACTCACACTAGACCGGATGGTTCGTATGTAGATTTGAAATCAAAACAAATCTGTGAAGCATACGACCGTAACAGTTTTTTATTTTTTTAATTTCTTTTATTTACATTAAATTATTTATATTTATTCTAATTATTTGATTTAATATTTTATTTTATTTTATTTTTTTGTATTTTTCTTTTGTGGATAACCGAGACCGTCTTTACGAACTCCGTAGCCTGAATTGCGTGCACGGGTCGGGTAGGCGTAATGGGTTGCAATCCACTACCGCCGACTACGTTGCGCTTCAGGACCAACTTCTAGCCGTGGAATGCAAAATCGAAGAACAAAACGCAATCAACGTGCGTAATGAAGAATGAAACGCACTAATTGAATAACAAAACGCACATATTGTGGAAGCAAATCGGAAGATGCAAGAAGAGCATAAAAAAACCAAAAGAAGATCTGCAACTTTGAGATGCTCCTTGGATATTTTCAATGGAAAGATTCCGCATTCGCCTCCTGTATACGGGATAACGATTCCCCAGGTGAACCATCGACGGCTCCGACCCCATCTCGCCTTCGGATTTTCAATTCCCGCCACCAGAGAATTAGTTTTATTGTTTTTTTTTGTAAATTGAATTTTAATTAATAAAATTTATATTTTTAATTTTTAATTTCTTTTTATTTTATAGAATAATTAATTAATATTTTAATTATTATTTACTTATAATAATATTTTAAATTATAAAATAATTAATTTAAACAAAATATTTATATTTAATATTATATATTATATTTATTATTAATTAATGAATAATATTAATTATAATTAATGTTTTTTTCAAAAATTATTAATTAAATTATTTTGAAATTAAAATTAAAAATTATTTTTTAAAAATAATAATTTTTAATTTTAATTTCAAAATATTTTTATTATTTTTTTAAATCTAATTCCGTCGTAGACGTAAATCTATCCCAAATCAGTCTCAATTTTTTGGGACCGATTTGCGACTACAAATTTTTTTCTGAATATTTTATAATCAGTCGCAAATCAGTCGCAAATCAGTCACAATTATTTATGACTGATTTGCGACTGAATATAATATGTAGTCGCAAATCAGTCACTAAAGTTTGTGACTGTTTTGCGACCACATAAACCATTGTAGTCGCAAATCAGTCACAAACTTTTGTGACTCATTTGCGACTGAGTATAATATGTACAAAAATCAGTCACTAAAGTTTGTGACTGATTTGCGACCTCATGAAACATTGTAGTCACAAATCAGTCACAAACTTTTGTGACTGATTTGTGACTACGGGTTTTGCAACCACATACGTAGTCGCAAAGTAGTGGCAAAATTTGTTATTGAAAACCATTCGCAAACGTAGTCACCAATGATTGGTCGCAAACGTAGTCACCAATGATTGGTCGCAAACGTAGTCACCAATGACTGGTCTCAAATTGTACCACTATTACCATGGTCGCAAATCAGTCGCAAAATTGCGACTGATTTACGACTACATAGATTTGCGACTATATTGCATGGTCGCAAAATCGCTATTTTCTTGTAGTGTTGACATGTCTGCACTAAATCGTTCGTAATTTTCATTTACAATGCAGAATGATAGAAATTCACTGCCCACGTTTAGCTAGCTCAATTTTCTATATTGTGATAACAGTTAAGACCGAAATAGCTATGACAAAGTTACCAAGTAATAAAATCTATCCCAATGTGTGTGATCCCATGCATTATGATTCATTTATAAGCCTTTGCTTAAGGACCACCAATGATCAGTTTAGAATGATCATTTTAACTGGCCAATCAACTTGACATGTCCGCACTAAAACATTTGTAACTTTTGATTTAGAGTTTAGAATAACAGAAATCCAACGCCCACGTTAATCTAGGTCAATTTTCCATATTGTGACAATATTTGAGAATGAAAGAGCTACGACAAAGCCTTTACTCAATGATTATCAATGATCAGTTTAGAACGATCATTTTAACTAGACGACCAACTTGACATGTCCGCAGTAAGTTGTCTGTAACTTCTGATTTAGAGTTCAAAATGACACGAATCCAACTCCTACGTTAAGCTAGCTCAATTTTCTATATTGTGACAATATTTGACACTGAAAGAGTTACGAAAAAAATGTCCAAGTAATCCAATGTATCACAAACTGCGTGATGCCATGCATTATGTTTCATTTATAAGCCTTTTCTCAGGGCACAACAATGATCAATTTAGAATGATCATTTTAACCTGACGATCAACTTGAAATGTCTGCACTAAATCGTATTTAACTATTGGTTTAGAAATCATAATGACATGAATCCAACGTCCACGCTAATCTAGCTCAATTTTCAATATTATGACAACATTTTAGATTGAAAGAGCTACAACAAAACCTCCAAATAATCCAATGTATCCCAAATTGTGTGATGCCATGCATTATGCTTCAATTTATAAGCCTCTCAAGGAGTTAAGAATGATCATTTTAACTGGACGATCAACTTGACATGTCCGCACTAAGTTGTCTGTAACTTCTGATTAAGAGTTCAAAATTATACGAATCAAACTCCCACGTTAAGCTAGCTCAACTTTCTATATTGTGAGAAAATTTGACCTTGAAAGATCAACGACGAAGTGTCCAAATAATCCAACGAATCCCAAACTGCGTGATGTTATGCATTATGCTTAATTTATAAGCATTTACCCAAAGAGGACCAATGATCGCTTAGTTTGATCATTTTAACTAGCTCATCAACTTCACATGTTCATACTAAATTTTCTTTAACTTTTGATTTAGAGCTCAAAATAACATGAGTCCAACGCCTACGCTAACCTAGCTCAATTTTCCATATTATGACAACTTTTGAGACTAAAATAGCTACAAAAAGCCCCCAAGTAATCTAATATATCCAAACTGTGTGATGCCATGCATTATGATTTATTTATAATCCTTTACTCAAGGAGCACCAGTAATCACTTTAGAATGGTCATTTTAACTGGCCGATCAATTTGACATGTACGTACTAAATCGTCTGTAACTTTTGATTGAATGTTCAGAATGACACGAATCCAACTCCCACGTTAAGCTAGCTCAATTGTTTATATTGTGACAACATTTGAGACTGAAAGAGCTACTACAAAATGTCCAAGTAATCCAACGAATCCCAAACTGCGTGATGCCATGCATTATGCTTCCTTTATAAGCGCCTTTACTCAAGGAGAACATATTGTTAGTTTAGAATGATTATTATAACAGGCCTATCAACTTCACATGTTCGCACTGAATCATCCGTAACTTTTGATTTAGATTTTAAAATGACATGAATCCAACATCCATGTTAAACTAGGTCAATTTTCTATATTGTGACAAAAATATAAAACCAAAATAGCTACGACAAAGCCTCAGAGTAATCCATTCTATCCCAAACTGTGTGATGTCATGCATTATGCCTCATTTACAAGCCTTTACCGAAAGAGGACCAGTGATCAGTTTTGTTTGATCATTTTAACTAGCTGATCAACTTGAAATGTCCGCACTAAATTTGTCTTTAACTTTTGACTTAGAGCTCAAAATGACATGAGTCCAACGCCTACCTTAAGTTAGCTCAATTTTCCATATTGTGAAAAAATTTGAGACTGAAATAGCTACAAAAAGCCCCCAAGTAATCCAATGTATCCAAACTGTGTTATGCCATGCATTATGATTCATTTATAATCCTTTACTCAAGGAGCACGAGTAATCAGTTTAAAATGATCATTTTAACTCGGTGTTCAACTTGACATATCCGCACTAAATCGTTTGTAACTTTTGATTTAGAGTTTAGAATAACACGAATCCAACGCACACGTTAAGCTAGGTATATTTTCCATAGTGTGACAAAATTTGAGAATGAAAGAGCTACGACAAAACCTCCAAGTAATGCAATGTATCCCAAACTCCGTGATGCCATGCATTATGCTTCAATTTATAAGCCTTTACTAAATGAGTATCAATGATCAGTTTAGAACGATCATTTTAACTAGATGATCAACTTGACATGTCTGCACTAAGTCATCTGTAACTTCTGACTTAGAGTTCAAAATGATACGAATCCAACTCCCACGTAAAGCTAGCTCAATTTTCAATATTGTGACAACATTTGAGACTGAAAGAGCTATGATAAAGCATCCAAGTATCCAACGAATTGCAAACTGGGTGATGTCATGCATTATGCTTCATTTATAAACCTTTACCCAAAGAGGACCAATGGTCAGCTTAGTTTTATCATTTTAACTAGATGATCAACCTGACATGTCCTTACTAAATCGTCTTTAACTTTTGATTTATAGCTCAAAATGACTTAAGTCCAACGCCTACGCTAACCTAGCTCAATGTTCCACATTATGAGCACATTTGAGACTAAAATAGCTACGAAAAAGCACCCAAGTAATCCAATGTATCCAAACTGTGTGATTCCATTCATTATGATTCATTTATAATGCTTTACTCAAGGAGCATTAGTGATCACTTTAAAATGATCATTTTAACAAGCCGATCAACTTGACATGTCCGCACTAAATCGTCTGTAACTTTTGACTAAGTATTCAGAATGACATGAATCGAACTCCACGTTAAGCTAGCTCAATTTTCTGTATTGTGACAACATTTGAGACTGAAAGAGCTACGACAAAACATCCAAGTAATCCAATGTATCATAAACTGCGTGATGCCATGCATTATGTCATTTATAAGCCTTTTCTTATGGCACAGCAATGATCAATTTAGAATGATCATTTTAACTTGCTGATCAACTTGAAATGTCTGCACTAAATCGTATTTAACTATTGGTTTAGACATCATAATGACGTGAATCCAACGCCCACGTTAATCTAGCTCAGTTTTCAATATCATGACAACCTTTGAGATTGAAATACCTACGACAAAACCTCCAAGTAATCCAATGTATCCCAATCTGTGTGATGCCATGCATTATGCTTCAATTTATAGGCCTCTCAAGCAGTATCAATGATCAGTTGTGAATAATCATTTTAACTAGACGATGAACTTGACATGTCTACACTAAGTAATCTGTAACTTCTGATTTAGAGTTTAAAATGACACGAATAAAATTCCCATGTTAAACTAGCTCAATTTTCTATATTGTGACAAAATTTGAGACAGAAAGAGCAACGACAAAGTTTTCAAGTAATCCAGCGAATCCCAAACAGCGTGATGTCATGCATTATGCTTCATTTATAAGCCTTTACCCAAAGAGGACCGATGATCAGCTTAGTTTGATTATTTTAACTAGCTCATAAACTTGACATGTCCTTACTAAATCATCTTTAACTTTTGTTTTAGAGCTCAAAATGACATGAGTCCAACGCCTACGCTAACCAAGCTCAATTTTCCATATTATGACAACTTTTGAGACTGAAATAGCTACATAAAATCCCCAAGTAATCTCATGTATCCAAATTGTGTGATGCCATGCATTATGATTCATTTATAATCCTTTACTCAAGTAGCACCAGTGATCACTTTAGAATAATCATTTTAACTGCCCGATCAACTTGACATATACACACTAAATCGTCTATAACTTTTGATTGAGTGTTTTGAATGACACGAATCCAACTCCCACGTTAAGCTAGCTCAATTTTCTATATTGTGAAAACATTTGATACTGAAAGAGCTATGACAAAACGGCCAAGTAATCCAATGTATCCAAACTGGGTGATGCCATGCATTATGCTTCATTTATAAGCGCCTTTACTCAAGGAGAACCAACTGTCAGTTTAGAATGATTATTATAACAGGCCTATCAACTTGACATGTCCACACAGAATCGTGCGTAACTTTTGATTTAGATTTTAAAATGACACGAATCCAACATCCATGTTAAGCTAGCTCAATTTTCTATATTGTGACAAAATTTAAGGCCTCAGAGTAATCCATTCTAATCCAAATTGTGTGATGCCATGCATTATGCCTCATTTATAAGCCTTTACCAAAAGAGGACAAGTGGTCAGTTTAGTTTGATCATTTTAACTAGCTGATCAACTTGAAATGTCCGCACTAAGTCGTCTTTCACTTTTTACTTAGAGCTCAAAATGACATGAATCCAACGCCTACCTTAAGTTAGCTCAATTTTCCATATTGTGACAACATTTGAGACTGAAATAGCTACAAAAAGCCCCCAAGTAATCCAATGTATCCAAACTGTGTGATACCATACATTATGATTCATTTATAATCCTTTACTCAAGGAGCACGAGTGATAAAAGCGTCGATTCAAGGCTTATATGCGCGTGGGCTGTTTGGAGAAGGTTAGGTGAGAAACTCGACCTTAGACTTCTTAGATAGGGGATTTGGGTTGGTATTTGATGGAAGGGTGAAGTGAACCACACGAGGGGTGATGAACCAAACTTAGAGCTAGGAGGGCTGGTCTCAACTAGGTTCTAAGCGCACAAGCTTCTTTGAGAGAAAAACTTGTAAAGAGAAAATTCGCACTTTATTGAAATCAAAAAGGTTGTTGAACTACAATGCTGGAAGCAGCCTTATTAATATGCTCGATAGCTTGACCTTCTAGGGTCGACTCAAATAAAGAAAGGGAAAGTTTACAAAAGTGCAAAAATGTAAAAGATACAAAAGTGTATAACCGAAAAAGGACCTATTCCTAAAATGATCTTGACTCAAAAATGTAAAGAATCTAGATCCTACCCTGCAAAACAGAAAGAGATATATATTCGAATTGAAACTTACCTTACTTACCTCACGGCCAAGAAATGGAAGGTGGCCGTCCTTGTGGCATGCACGTGCCTTGCTCCTAGTCTTTGACTTGGAGTAGGGTTAGGAATCTTTGGGCCCTGACCTCTCTTGCCACTAAAGCCCAAGTCTCTGAAGTTCCTTGCATTGTTGAGAAGCCTGTGGACTCTTCTTTGTACTTCTGGCCCATTGTCATTAGTCGATCTTCCTCTAGGAGCTTGTCCACCCATAAGCTGAACTTGTGGAAGAGTGCTCTTCATCTACTCCTTGTCATTGCTCCTGGTGGCACTACTGGTGTGGATACTTCCTCTAGATGCATGTCCTGAAGCTGGTAGCTTATTTGGTCCGAGTATCCTTGTGTAGAAGTTAAAATGCTCGTGCACTCGGCTGGATAGGCTGTACCAACTGGAATGTGCGAGGTAGTGGCCGGAATGCCTTCATGACCGGCCAAGTTGATCCCGGAGTCGGCGGCATCACCAAGGGGACCGGCGGTGTCATCCACATTGCCACCAAGTGTGCCGGAAGCTTGGGCCTCTCCGCCGGCAATGCTGAACGGTCTGGTCCTATGGGTCGAGGATCCGGCGGTACTGCTTGGGCCGGCAGACGTGCCAGATGGTCTGGCTGTCTCGGGCAAGCTTCCTGGTCGGCCAGTCTGGTCTCCTGGCTGGATGTACGACCTGATGTCCTCATCATCCCCTCCCTCTTCAGTAGGTTTTGTCCTCAAAACTGGTTCATCTGCATGGAAAGGGGCTAAGTCAGTAACATTGAACGTATTGGACACATTAAACTCACCTGGGAGCTCGATCCGGTAGGCGTTGTTGTTGATCCTCTCGAGCACTCTGAATGGTCCATCTCCTCTTGGTGCTAGCTTGGAACTCCTTAGGTTGGGAAACCTCTCCTGCCGTAGGTGTAGCCACACCCAATCGCCTGGTTGAAAGATCACCTCCTTTCTTCCCTTGTTGGCATGAGTCACGTACTGCCCGGTCCTCTTCTCCAAGTTTTCTGCTACCTTCTGGTGTAACCTCCTTATGAACTCTGCCTTGGATGCTCCGTTGAGGTTGGTCATCTCAGCTGGTGGCAGTGGCGTTTGCTCCAATGGGGTGAGAGGGTTGAAGCCGTATACTACATCAAATGGTGTCTTCTTGGTTGCTGAGTGCACGGCTCGGTTGTAAGCGAACTCTATGAATGGCAGGCACTCCACCCAAGTCTTGAGGTTCTTCCCTAGTGTAGTCCTGAGAAGAGTTGATAGTGTCCTGTTGACAACTTCAGTTTGGCCATCGGTTTGAGGATGGCAGGTGGTAGAGAAGAGTAGCTTCGTGCCTAGCTTCCTCCAAAGGGTCCTCCAGAAATGGCTGAGGAACTTGGTGTCCCTGTCTGATACGATGGTCCTTGGCACTCCATGAAGCCGTACTATCTCCCTGAAGAACAGCTCAGCTGTTTGTGTGGCATCATTGACATTGGCACATGGGATGAAGTGTGCCATCTTGGAGAATCTGTCCACCACTACAAAGATTGCATCTTTGTGGTTGATCTTGGGCAGACCTAGAACAAAGTCCATCGAGATGTCCACCCATGGATGTGTTGGTATGGGCAGTGGGAGATACAACCCGTGAGGTTGCACTCGGGACTTTGCCTTCTTGCAAGTAATGCATCTTGCACAATGTGCTTCTACTGTCCTCTTGATGTGTGGCCAGTAGAAGTGCTCCTTGACCACTGCTAGAGTCTTGTCGACACCAAAGTGGCCCATGAGTCCTCCTCCATGAGCTTCTCGGATGATAAGCTCCCTTAATGATCCTTGTGGTATGCACAGCCTTCTTTCTCGGAACAAGAATCCCTCATGGATGTAAAACTTGCCATGACTCCCTGTGCCACACTCCTTGTAGCTCTCAGCAAAGTCAGGATCATCCTTGTATAGGTCCTTGATGTGCTCGAATCCTAGGACCTTTGCCTCCATGGTTGATATCAAGGCAAACCTCCTTGATAGTGCATCGGCTACCACATTGTCTTTGCCCTTCTTGTACTTGATGACGTACGGGAAGGTCTCTATGAACTCCATCCACCTGGCATGTCTCCTCTTGAGATTGGTTTGCCCTCTGAGGTGTTTGAGAGTCTCGTGATCAGTGTGGATCACAAACTCCTTGGACAGCAAGTAATGCTGCCAAGTCTCCAATGCTCGGACAAGGGCATAGAGCTCCTTGTCATAAGTGGGGTAGTTCAGTGAGGCACCACCTAGCTTCTCACTGAAGTATGCCACTGGTCTCCCTCCTTGGGTTAGCACTGCTCCTATGCCTATTCCAGAGGCATCACACTCCACTTCAAACGTCTTGTTGAAGTCGGGCAGGACTAGCACTGGTGCATGTGTAAGGCTGTCCTTCAAGGCCTGGAATGCCTTCTCCTGAGCTTCTCCCCAGCTGAATCCCACGTTCTTCTTCACTACTGCCGTCAGTGGTGAGGCAATACTGCTGAAGTTGGGCACGAATCTCCTATAGAAGCTGGCCAGTCCGTGGAAGCTCCTTACTTGGCTGATGTTTCCTGGTGTTGGCCATTCTTGTATGGCTCGAATCTTCTCCTCATCAACCTGTAGGCCCTGTGAACTCACAACAAAACCTAAAAAGACAAGCTTATCAGTACAAAAGGTGCACTTCTTGAGATTGGCATAAAGCTCTTCTTGTCGAAGGGTTTTAAGGACCATCTCAAGATGTGTGAGGTGTTCCCGTAGGCACTTACTATAAACAAGTATGTCATCAAAATAAACTACTACAAACTTACTGATGTACGCCCTAAGAACTTGGTTCATAAGGCGCATGAAGGTGCTTGGGGCATTAGTCAAGCCAAATGGCATGACTGTCCACTCGTAGAGCCCTTGCTTTGTCTTGAAAGCAGTCTTCCACTCATCACCTTCCTTCATTCTTACCTGGTGGTATCCACTTTTGAGGTCTATCTTGGAGAAGACCGTGGCTCCACTCAGCTCATCTAGCATGTCATCCAGTCGTGGTATTGGATGCCTATACTTGACTGTGATGTTGTTGATTGCTCGGCAGTCCACGCACATGCGCCAAGTCCCATCCTTCTTGGGCACTAGTAGCACTGGTACAGCACATGGACTGAGGCTCTCTCGAACATATCCTTTCTCCAGGAGCTCCTTGACTTGCTTCTCAAGCTCCTTGGACTCCTCTGGACTCATCCGGTAGGCTGGCCGGTTGGGCAGGGCTGCTCCGGGCACTAGATCAATCTGGTGTTCTATGCCACGTAAAGGAGGCAAGCCTGCTGGTATCTCCTCTGGAAATACATCCTGGAATTTGTTGAGGAGTGTTGCTACTTCATGAGGTAGCTCTACCTGTCCCTGTTCTATACTCAACACTTCCTTGAAAACCATTAGTAACATTAAGTCCTTCGAGGCTAAAGCTCTCCGGACATGACTAGGTTGAATAAGAAAGTTAGACTTGACAAGTTTCTTTTCCTTACTCATTTGGAGTTGTAGCTCATGTACTTGGGCAGGTGTAAGAGGAGCTAGGCTGACCTTTCTCTTGTCATGCACGAAGGTGTAGAGATTGGTTCTGCCATCATGCCTGGTCTCTTTGTCAAACTGCCATGGTCTTCCTAGCAGAAGATGGAAGATGGCCAGCTTGCATGGGCACCACATCGCACACGACTTGGTCTTTGTACTTGCCCACACTGAATGGCACAGTGACTTGCTCATGGATCTTGAGCTCCACTTTGTCATCGAGCCATCTCAGTCTATATGGTCGAGGATGCCTTGTCTTCTCAAGACCTAGCTTATCAACCATATATGCACTAGCAACGTTAGTGCAAGAACCACCATCTATGATGAGGTTACATACCTTGCCCTTGATGTTGTGGAAGATGTTCTCTCTTTGGATGGTCTCTGAAGGATCCACCATTTCACTGTGGATGCGTCTAGTGACCAGCACTTCCCCCACATCAGGGTACTCAATGTCACCGTATTCTCCTTCTGGTTCGTAGTCCTCTTCATCTTGGGACTCATACTCTCCAGCCTCCGTAATCAGCATGACCCGGTTGTTTGGGCACTCCCTTGAGATGTGTCCACGACCCCTACACTTGAAACAAGTGATGTCACGTGATCTTTTAGGGTTAGAAGACTTACTAGGTTCTCTCTGGTCACGGGTTGGTTCAGGAGGCTTGCTCTTGAATCTTGAATCGATCTCTATGTTTTTGCCCTTGTCTACGGGCTTAGGAATGTTGCTTGGTGCCCAAGGAGTATTAGGCTTGCAGCAGATGTCTTGGCTCTTACGCTTGATGTGCTGCTCAGCCAGGACAGATAGGTGGAACAAATCCTTGAAGTCATTGTAGATTTGCCTTTCCACCTTGCGGCTGATCCTCTCTTGCAGTCCATCCAAGAATTGTGCCATCAACGCTTCTTCGTCGTCATTGAGCTCCAGCCTGTTCCTTAGCTTCTCGAACTCTTCATAGTACTCCTCTACTGATCTGGTACCCTGCTTAAGAGTACGAAAACGACGTTGCAAATCTCTATGAAAGTAAAGTGGAACAAACCTTTGTCGAATGAGGTCTTTCATGTCGACCCATGAGTCTACGGGTCTCATTCTCTTCCTCCTTCTGTCAGATACCTCACGATCCCACCAGATGAGGGCATTGTCCGTGAGTTGTGCTACTCCCATTGAGACTCTCCTAGGTCCTGGTTGGTTGTAGTGATCAAAGATATGATCCATTCGCTTCTCCCAATCTAGGTAAGCCTCGGGTCTACTTTTCCTGCAAAAGTTGGAGGAGTTAGTTTAACATCAGGATGAATTACCCGGTTATAGGTGTGTTCATCTCCATCCTCATGACGTCTAGGAGGCATTCTTGTTCTCTGGTGAAGACCATATGGCTCAAAGCCATCATCTTCTGCCTCTGGTTGCCGTGGAGGTCCTCTCGGCCTATGGTGATAGTCATGAGGTTGTGTGTCCTCATCTCCATCTGGCTGGGGTTCCTCCTGTTCGTGCCGTGTCCTAAGGTGCTCAGGACCCTCAGCACGGTCTTGCTCAGCTCTCACGTGCCTTATGGCCTGGAATCTCACAGGCCTCTCCACGCGCTCCAATCTCTCGCCTATTGATGCGAGTTGCGATTGGAGGGTGGTGAACATGGCCATCATGGCTTCGGCTGCTTCTCTTTTCTCTTCTGCCATTGCGTACTACAAAGAAAGAAGACAAGTTATGCTGCTCCTAAATTGATTAGGATGGTTTTCTTTTATAGGGGGATTCGAAAAAAATGCAAAAAGGAAAATCTGAGAAATGGTAAATTCGAAAATATGGAGATTTGAAAAAAAAAATGGAAACTTTCTTGACAACTATTGCTAGCTGTCGAATTCGAATTCTTTTGGTATTTTTCTTATTTTCTTTTTCTTTTCTTTTAATTTAACTTAAAAATAATGGAAATATGATTCTAACAAAAAGGAAAGTCGAAAATTGTAATGCAAGAATGATTCTAGAACCTCATGATGCATGTAGGAACTAGATGCATTCGGTTTGAACTTATAAGTTATTTTTTTGATTTTCTTGAATGAAACTTAAACTAATGTAAGAAGTAAAAACAAATCAAGTTGAAGGATAGAAACAACCCGGTTTAGGAGCTTTAAGCTCTGATACCAAAATGATACAAGCCTCGATTCAAGGCTTATATGAGTGTGGGCTGTTTGGAGAAGGTTTGGTGAGAAACTCGACCTTACACTTCTTGGATAAGGGTTTTTGGGTTCGTATTCGATGGAGGGGTGAAGTGAACCACACGAGGGGTGATGAACCTCGTGATAAATCACAAACTTAGAGCTAGGAGGGCTGGTCTCACCTAGGTTCTAAGCGCACAAGATTCTTAGAGAGAAAACTTGTTGGAAGAAAGTTCTACTTTATTAATATCAAAAAGGTTGTCGAACTACAATGCTGGAAGGAGCCTTATTAATATATTCAACAGCTTGACCTTCTAGGGTCGACCCAAAAAAATAAAAGGAAAGTTTACAAAAGTGCACAAATGGAAAATATACAAAAGTGCATAACCGAAAAAGTACCTATTCCTAAAATGTCTTTGACTCAAAAAATGTAAACAATCTAGATCCTACCCTGTAAAACAGAAAGAAGCATATATTCGAATTGAAACTTACCTTACTTACCTCACGGCCAAGAAATGGAAGGTGGTCGTCCTTGTGACATGCACGCGCCTTGCTCCTAGTCTTCGACTTGGAGTAGGGTTAAGAATCTTTGGGACCTGACCTCTCTTGCCACTAAAGCCCAAGTCTCTGAAGTCCCTTGCATTGTTGAGAAGCCTTTGGACTCTTCTTTGCACTTCTGGTCCATTGTCCTTAGTCGATCTTCCTCTAGGAGCTTGTCGACCCATAAGCTGAACTTGTGGAAGAGTGCTCTTGATCTGCTCCTTGTCATTGCTTCTGGTGGCACTACTGGTGTAGAGACTTCCTCTAGATGCATTTCCTGAAGCTGGTATCTTATCTGGTCCGAGTCTCCTTGTGTAGAAGTCGAAATACTCGTGTACTCGGCTGGATCGGCTGTACCGGCTGGACTGTGCGAGGTACTGGCCGGAATACCTTCTGGACCAGCCAAGTTGATCCCGGAGTCGGCGGCATCACCAAGGGTACCGGCGGTGTCATCCACGTCACCACCAATTGTGCCGGAAGCTTGGGCCTCTCCGCCGGCAATGCTGATCGGTCCGGTCTTGTTGGTCGAGGGTCCGGCGGTACCGCTTGGGCCGGCAGACGTGCTAAATGGCCCGACTGTCTCGGGCAAGCTTCCTGGTCGGCCAGTCTGGTCTCCTGGCCGGGCATACGACCTGATGTCCCCATCACAAGTACTCTTTCTTACACATATCAGGTGGCAAGTTATATGAAGTGATAATCACCGGCCATAAAAATTTATTACAAGAAATCCCAAATGGATTGAACCCATCAGTACATAATTCAAGATAAATATTTCAAGATTCAGCAGCAAATCTTGGATGTAGATATTGAAATTTTTTGCACTCAGCAGCATTCGATGGATGACTCATTTCTCCGTCTTCTGCTTCATGCTTTTCATGCCAAATCATTGCTGATGTGCTTTTCTCGCTTTGATACATTCGCTTAAGTCTGTCTCCTATGGGTAAATACCACATACGACTGAAAGGTATTCTTGTCTTGCCCCATTTTTCATCTTCTTTCGAAAATATCATACAATTGTGAACATACACGTCAATTATATAAATGGGAGCACTAAATTTCGCATCAGTTTGTTGGTTTCATTATATGAACCCGTTGCCTGATTCTCCTCAGGAAAATATTCAGTAAATAGCTCCGCCCATGAGTCCATACATTTTTCAGGAAGATTAAAATCAGACTTAATGTTCATGAACCGAGCAACTAAAGATAATTGTGAGTGTCCCTTCATGACAACCATACATACAATGGATTTTTGGCAGCTTCTAACATGTTGTAAAAATTTTGTGCTTCTGAATTTGGTTCTTCTACATTATTAAAGTCTTCCTCGTGCTGATTATAGTACTCACCAGTCGTAGTCTCACGAAATGCATTTGTCACCATTTCAATATATCTATTACTGGATATACCTACTGTTTCTTCACTAGTACCATATTTACCTCCCTGATTTCTATGGACATCATCACACCGACTACTCATGTCTAACTGAACATTCAGCTCTTCTCCATGTTTATACCACATATAAAATAATTTGGCATCAATCCTTGACTATATAGATGATTCCAAATTTTGCATCCCGGAAGAAATTTATCATTTTTGCAATTAATAAAATGACAGAAAAACTTACCTCTGTTACTTTGAGCTATTGGTTGACTACTTGAAAAATTCATGAACTGCTCTTTCTTTTAATTCTACAAATGAGAGAAGAGACATGTGGGCACATATATATATATATATAATTTTGTGACTACGTTGTCACTACTTTGTGACTATTTTACGACTAGAATAGTGTGGTTGCTTATTTGTAGGTATACCTACCACGCAAATATTTTTCATGTTGTGGCTTTGCCACCATTTTGACTGAAGTGCCACTCCCACCGTGGTCGCAAATTGGTTGCATATTTTGTGACCAATATGCGACCAGCAAGTGGGTCTACCAGATGTAGTCGCTAATCTGTCGCCAATTTGTGACTGATTAGCGAGTGCCAAACTTGGTCGCACATTAGTCGCATATTGGTCGCAATATGATAGCGTATTGCGACCAATATGTGACTACGTGTTTTAGTCCCAAAAGTGCGACCAATATGCGACTACAGCTCCGTAGTCGCAAATTGGTAGCAAAATCATGGCAAATGTAGTCACAAATTTTTTGACCATATATGTGGTCGCAAATTGGAGTGGCATTTTGGCAGTTTTCTTGTAGTGTTATCTCTACATTGGCAGCATACTCACGCCAATATTCCACAAGGCCGGCGTACCACTGGATTACCATTACCAAGAGCCAATGAGGGACAAGATCGATTTTAGGTACTTGGTAAAATGTGAATTCATAAGCTATGCCGAAGCTGAGATCAATCCCTTCAATTATGAGGAAGAAACAGGAGGCAAACAGATCTTTTATCAACCCGGAGATAACTAATGTGTCCACATTGGAGAATATCCACTTCCGTTATAGAGGACAGCCATTCATCCCACCTGAACGTCTCCAAGAGGTTGTGCAAATGATAGTAAACCGAATATGGATGTGGAAGTTAAAAAGATGGTGAATCCGTGAGCTTGAAGATGGATGGTCTCGAGAACTTTTGTGGAATGAGTGATACTCATAAAGGATGGTGGAAGATCCTTATACTATCAGCTTGCTCTCTGCGAATGATGAAGACCATACACGTTGGACAAGAGGTGGAATGAAGTGAAACTTCCAAGGGATATGAACAGCCCTTAGAGTTTCGACTCTTTATAGGAATGGGATGATGATCCAAATTCCTTAATCAAATAGGTGATCAAACGAGATTAAGAAGAAGTTTTTGATACTAAAATGTTTGATGATTTGAATAGGGGATACAAGAGAGTACTTATAGGATCCACGGGGTGCATAGGAATAGAAAAAGACTCCTAGGTAACCACCAAGGCTTTTAAGAGAAACTAGGAAATTACAAAAACAACTAAGAATGAAGATTAAGAAATAAATAACATCTTGACCGATCCTTCCTCTTCATTTGCGTGAATAATAGGGTAGAATGGGCCTTGGTTCATCAAGAGGCGGTGGTAAAGTATCTTCGACTTGCCTCATTAAAACCTCTCTAAGAAAACCCAATGGGATAAAACTAAGAGGAGGGAAAAAGAGTACAATCCAAGATACCTCTCTTGATAAGGTTTACGTGGCTTGAATCACAACAATGGTGGTTGGATTAGCACACACTAAACTAGCCTGAATGGTGTTGAGAAGGTGTTGTAGTGTTGTCTTGAGTTTGGCTTGCTTGGACCGAGTAATGGGATCGTTGGAGATTTCCATGGATTCATGTTCAGTTCCTCTGGTTCTAGCTGTTCCTTATCTTCCTCATTGTCTTCTTCTTGCTCAGGTTCAAGCTCCTCCTTTAGTTCAGGTTCTTTGCTGGCCGTGCTCACATCATCCTCCCCCAGTTGAGAAGGATTTGATCTCAAATCTGTTCCATATGCAAAATAGGGAACCAAATCAGCAACATTAAAACTCGAACCCAGTTGGTACTTACCTTGATGATCCAGCTGGTAGGCATTGTCATGGATCTTCTTTGTGACTTTGAATGGACCATCAACCCTAGGCATAAGCTTGGATTTCCTCTCACTCGGGATCCTTTCGCAAGTGGATCCACACCAAGTGATGGGGACATCAGGTTGTATGGCCGGCCAGGAGACCAGACTGACCGACCAGGAAGCTTGCCCGAGACAGCCGGGCCATTTGGCGCGTCTGCCGGCCCAAGCGGTACCGCCGGGCCTTCGACCAGCCGGGCTGGACCGCCCAACATTTTTGGTGGAGAGGCCCAAACCTCCGGACCAACTGGTGGCGATGTGGATGACACCGCCGGTCAAATTGGTGACGCCGCCAGCTCCGGGATCAACTTGGTCGGCTCAGATGACATTTCGCCTAGTACCTCGCACAGTCCAGCCAGTACAGCCGATCCAGCCGAGTGCACCACCATTTCAACATCTACACAAGGAGACTCGGACCAGATAAGCTACCAGCTTCAGGACATGCATCTAGAGGAAGTCTCTACACCAGTGGTGCCACCAAGAGCAATGACAAGGAGCAGATCAAGGGCACTCTTCCACAAATTCAGCTTGTGGGTCGACAAGCTCCTAGAGGATGATCGACGAAGGACATTGGGCCAAGAGTGTAAAGAAGAGTCCAAGGCTTCTGAACAATGCAAGGGACTTCAGAGACTTGGTGATACAAGCCTCGATTCAAGGCTTGGATGCGCGTGGGCTGTTTGTAGAAGATTAGGTGAGAAACTCGACCTTAGGCTTCTGGATAGAGGTTTTCTGGTTGGTAAACGGTGGAAGGGTGAAGTGAACCACACGAGGGGTGATGAACCTCGTGATAAATCACAAACTTAGAGCTAGGGGGGCTGGTCTCAACTAGGTTCTAAGCGCACAAGATTCTTAGAGAGAAAACTTGTAGGGAAAAAGTTCTACTTTATTAATAATCAAAAGGTTGTCGAACTACAATGCTGGAAGGAGCCTTATTAATATGCTCGACAGCTTGACCTTCTAGGGTCGACTCAAATAAAGAAAAGGAAAGTTTACAAAAGTGCACAAATAGAAAAGATACAAAAGTGCATAACCGAAAAAGGACCTATTCCTAAAATGTTCTTGACTCAAAAATGTAAAGCAACTAGATCCTACCCTGCAAAACAGAAAGAGGCATATATTCGAATGTTAACTTACCTTAACTCACCTCACGGCCAAGAAATGGAAGGTGGCCGTCCTTGTGGCATGCACGCGCCTTGCTCCTAGTCTTCGACTTGGAGTAGGGTTAAGTATCTTTGGGCCTTGACCTCTCTTGCCACTAAAGCCCACGTCTCTGATGTTCCTTGTGTTTTTGAGAAGCCTTTGGACTCTAATTTGCTCTTCTGGCCCATTGTCCTTAGCTGCTCTTCCTCTAGAAGCTTGTCGACCCATAAGCTGAATTTGTGGAGGAGTGCTCTTGATCTGCTTTTTGTCATTGCTCCTGGAGGTACCACTGGTGTAGATACTTCCTCTAAGTGCATGTCCTGGAGCTGGTAGCTCATTTGGTCCGAGTCCTCTTGTGTAGAAGTGGAAGTGTGCGTGTACTCGGCTGGATGGGCCTGTACCGGCTGGATTGTGCGCGGTACTGGCCGGAATGACTTCAGGACCGGCCAAGTTGATCCCGGAGTCGGCGGTGTCATCAGGGGGACCGCCGGTGTCATTCACGTCCCCACCAAGTGTGCCGGAAGCTTGGGCCTCTCCGCCGGCGATGTTGACCGGTCTGGTCCTATANAAGGTAGCAGAGAACTTGGAGAAGAGGACGGGACAGTACGTGACTCATGCCAACAAAGGAAGAAAGGAGGTGATCTTTCAACCAGGCGATTGGGTGTGGCTACACCTACGGCAGGAGAGGGTCCCAAACCTAAGGAGTTTCAAGCTAGCACCAAGAGGAGATGGACCATTCAGAGTGCTCGAGAGGATCAACAACAACGCCTACCGGATCGAGCTGCCAGGTGAGTTTAATGTGTCCAATACGTTCAATTTTACTGACTTAGCCCCTTTCCATGCAGATGAACCAGTTTTGAGGACAAAACCTACTGAAGAGGGAGGGAATGATGAGGAAATCAGGTCGTACATCCAGCCAGGAGACCAGACTGGCCGACCAGGAAGCTTGCCCGAGACAGCAGGACCATCTGGTGCGCCTGCCGGACCAGACAGTACCGCCGGACCCTCGACCTATAGGACCAGACCGGTCAACATCGCCGGCGGAGAGGCCCAAGCTTCCGGCACACTTGGTGGGGACGTGAATGACACCGCCGGTCCCCCTGATGACACCGCCGACTCCGGGATCAACTTGGCCGGTCCTGAAGTCATTCCGGCCAGTACCGCGCACAATCCAGCCGGTACAGGCCATCCAGCCGAGTACACGCACACTTCCACTTCTACACAAGAGGACTCGGACCAAATGAGCTACCAGCTCCAGGACATGCACTTAGAGGAAGTATCTACACCAGTGGTACCTCCAGGAGCAATGACAAGAAGCAGATCAAGAGCACTCTTCCACAAATTCAGCTTATGGGTCGACAAGCTTCTAGAGGAAGAGCAGCTAAGGACAATGGGCCAGAAGAGCAAATTAGAGTCCAAAGGCTTCTCAACAACACAAGGAACATCAGAGACGTGGGCTTTAGTGGCAAGAGAGGTCAGGGCCCAAAGATATCTAACCCTACTCCAAGTCGAAGACTAGGAGCAAGGCGCGTGCATACCACAAAGACGGCCACCTTCCATTCTTGGCCGTGAGGTGAGTTAAGGTAAGTTTACATTCGAATATATGCCTCTTTCTGTTTTGCAGGGTAGGATCTAGTTGCTTTACATTTTTTGAGTCAAGAACATTTTAGGAATAGGTCCTTTTTCGGTTATACACTTTTGTATTTTCTCCTTTTGTGCACTTTTGTAAACTTTCCTTTTTTCTTATTTGAGTCGACCCTAGAAGGTCAAGCTGTCGAGCATATTAATAAGGCTCCTTCCAGCATTGTAGTTCGACAACCTTTTTGATTATTAATAAAGTAGAACTTTTTCCCTACGAGCTTTCTCTCAAGAGACTTGTGCGCTTAGAACCTAGTTGAGACGAGCCCTCCTAGCTCTAAGTTTGTGATTTATCACGAGGTTCATCACCCCTCGTGTGGTTCACTTCACCCTTCCATCGTTTAACAACCAGAAAACCCCTATCCAGAAGCCTAAGGTTGAGTTTCTCACCTAATCTTCTACAAACAGCCCACGCGCATACATCCTTGAATCAAGGCTTGTATCAACGTGGGTATTGAATTCGTGTCATTCTAAGCTTTAAATCAAAAGTTACGGAATATTTAGTGAAGACATGTCAAGTTGATCGGCCAGTTAAAATGATCATTCTTAAGTGATCATTGGTGCTCATTGAGTAAAGGCTTATAAATGAAGCATAATGCATGGCATCACCCTGTTCGGGATAGATTGGATAACTTGGATGCTTTATCGTATCTATTTCTATCTCCAATTTGGTCACAATATAGAAAATTGAGCTAGATTAACGTGGACATTGGATTCGTATCATTCTGAGCTCTAAATCAAAAGTTATAGACGATTTAGTGCGTACATGTCAAGTTTATCACCAGTTAAAGTGATTATTCTAAACTGATCATTGGTGCTCATTAAGCAAATGCTTACAACAAATGAAGCATAATGATGGCATCACACAGTTCGAGATAGATTGGATTACTTGGACGTTTGTCATGTCTATTTCTATCTATAATTTTGTCAAACTATATAAAATTAAGCTTGGTTAAAGTGGGCATTGGATTCGTGTCATTCCGAGCTCTAAATCAAAAGTTATGGACGGTATAGTGCGGAAATGTCAAGTTAACCAGCCAGTTAAAATGATCATTCTTAACTGATCAGTACAATGTTTGGCATCACGCTATTCGGTATAGATTTGATTACTTGGACTCTTTTTTGTATCTATTTTTGTATCAAATTTTTTCACAATATAGAAAATTGAGGTAGCTTAACATGGGCATTGGATTCGTGTCATTCTGAGCTTGAAATCAAAAGTTACGGACGATTTAGTGCAGACATGTCAAGTTCATCGGCCAGTCAAAAAGATCCTTCTTAACTGGTCATTGGTGCTCATTGAATAAAGGCTTATAAATGAACTATAATGCATGGCATCACGCAGTTTGGGATAGATTGGAATATTTGAATGCTTTGTCGTATCTCTTTCTTATTCAAATTTTTTCTCAACATAGAAAATTGAACTAGCTTAACGTGGGCATTAGATTCCTGTCATTCTAATCTATAAATAAAATGTTACAGATGATTTAGTGCAGACATGTCAAATTGATAGGAAAGTTGAAATGATCATTTTAAACTAATCATTGGTTCTCATTGAGTAAAGACTTATAAATGAGGGATAATGCATGATATTGCGCTGTTTTAGATATATTTGATTACTTCGAGGATTTGTCGAAGAATTTTAGTATTAAATTTTATCACAATATAGTAAATTGAGCTAGCTTAACGTGCGCATAGGATTTGTGTGATTCTAAGCTCAAAATCAAAAGTTACTGACGATTTAGTGCATACATGTTAAGTTGATCAGCCAGTTAATATGATCATTCTAAACTGATCACTAGTGCTCATTGAGTAAAGGCTTATCAATGAAGCATAATGCATGCCATCACGCAGTTTGGTATAGATTGGACTATTTGGATACTTTGTCGTATCTAGTTCTGTCTCAAATTTTATCACAATATAAAAATTGAGCTAGTTTAACGTAGGCATTGGATTCGTGTTATTCTGAACTCAAAATCAAAAGTTAGGGACGATTTAGTGCAGAGAAGTCAAGTTGATCGTCCAATTAATATAATTATTCTACACTCATCATTGGTGCTTATTGAGTAAAGGCTTATAAACAAAGCATAATACATGGCTTCACACAGTTTCCCATAGATGGATTACTTGGATGTTTTTTCGTGTCTAATTCTGTCTCAAATTTTGTCACAATATAGAAAATTGAGCTAGCATAACATGGGCATTGGATTCGTGTTATTCTGAGCTCAAAAACAAAAGTTACGAACGATTTAGTGCGGACATGTCAAGTTGATCGGCCAATTAATATGATTATTCTAAACTGATCATTGGTGCTTGTAGAGTAAAGGCTTATACATGAAACATAATGTTTGGCATCAAAAAGTTTTGGATAGATTGGATTACTTGGACACTTTGTCGTCTCTATTTTTGTTTCAAATTTTGTTAAAATAGAGAAAAAATTTTAACCTTAACGTGGGCATTGGATTTGCTTCATTCTGAGCTCAAAATAAAAAGTTACGATCGATTTAGTGCGGGCATATCACATTAATCGGCCAGTTAATATGATTATTCTAAACTGATCATTGTCGCTCATTGCGTAGAGGCCTATAAATCAAGCATAATGCATGCCATCACAGAGTTTTGGATAGATTGGATTACTTGGACGCTTTGTTGTCTCTATTTCTTTCTCCAATTTTGCAAAAAATATAGAAAATTTAGTGCAGACATGCCAACATGGGCATTGGATTCGTGTCATTCTGAGCTCAAAATCAAAAGGTATGGACGATTTAGTGCGGACATATCAAGTTGATCGGCCAGTAATATTATTATACTAAACTGATCAATGGTGTTCATTGAAAAAGGCCTATAAATCAAGCATAATGAATGGCATCACACAGTTTTGCATAGATTGGATTACTTGGACGCTTTGTTGTCTATATTTCCATCTCAAATTTTTTCAAGATATAGAAAATTTATCTACCATAACGTGGCCATTGGATTTCTGTAATTCTGACCTCAAAATCAAATGTTACTGACGATCTAGTGCCTCAAATTTTTGGATAGATTGGATTACTTAGACGCTTTTTTGTATCTATTTCTGTCTCAAATTTTGTTACAATATAGAAAATTGAACTAGCTTAACCTATGCATCAGATTCGTACCGTTTTGAGCTCTAATCAAAAGTTACAAACGATTTAGTGCGGACATGTCAAGTTGATCGACCAGTTAATATGATCATTGTAAACAGATCATTGGTGCTCGTTGAGTAAAGGCTTATAAATGAAGCATAATGCATGGCATCACGCAATTTGGGATAGATTGGATTATTAGGAAACTTTGTCATCTCTATTTTTGTTTCAAATTTTGTTAAAATATAGAAAATTTATCTAGCTTAATGTGGGTATTGGATTCAAGACATTCAGAACTCAAAATCAAAAGTTACGGACTATTTAGTGCGGACGTGTCATGTTGGTCGGCCAGTTAATATGATCATTCTAAAGTGATCACTAGTGCTCACTGAGTAAAGGCATATAAATGAATAATAATGCATGTCATCACGCAATTTGAGATAGATTGGATTATTTGGATGCTTTGCAGTATCTAATTGTGTCTGAAGTTTTGTCACAATATAGAACATTGTACTAGGTTAACGTGGGCATTGGATTCGTTTCATTCGGAACTCAAAATCAAAAGTTACGGACGATTTAGTGCAAACATGTCAAGTTGATCGGCCAGTTAATAGGATTTTTCTTAACTAATCACTGGTGCTCATTGAGTAAAGACTTATAAATCAAACATAATACATGACATCACATAGTTTTGGATAAATTGGATAACTTGGATGCTTTGTCGTCTCTATTTGTACCTCAAATTTTGTTAAAATATAGAAAATTTATCTAGCTTAACGTGCGCATTGAATTCGTGTCAAACTGAGCTCAAAATTACAAGTTATTGACGATATAGTGCGAACATGTCAATTTCTTCGGCCTGTTACTATGATTATTCAAAATTGATCATTGGTGTTCATTGAGTAAACGCTTATAAATTAAGCATAATGCATGGCATCACAATGTTTTGTAGAGATTGAAATACTTGGACGCATTGTCGTATCTATATTTCTGTCTCAAATTTTGATATAATATCGAAAATTGAGCTAGCTTAACATGAGCATTGGATTTGTGTCATTCTGAGATCTAAATACAAAGTTACGGACGATTTAGTGCAGACGTGTCAACTTGATCGGCCAGTTAAAGTAATCATTCTAAACTGATCATTGTTGCTCCTTAAGTAAGGGTTTATAAATGAAGCATAAAGCATGGCATAACGCAGTTTGGGAGAGATTGGATTACTTGTACTCTTTGTCGTCTCTATTTCTGTCTCCAATTTTGCCAAAATATAGAAAATTTAACAAGCTTAACGTGTCATTCTGAGCTCAAAATCAAAATTACGGACGATTTTGTGCGGACATGTAAAGTTAAGAGGACAGTTAATATGACTATTCTAAAATGATCATTGGTGCATATTGTGTAAAGGATTATAAACGTAGCATAATACATGGCTTCACACAGTTTCACATAGATTGGATTACTTGGATGATTTGCCTTATCTAATTCTGTCTCAAATTTTGTCACAATATAAAAAATTGAGGTAGGTTAACTTGGGCATTGTATTCGTGTTATTCTGAGCTTAAAATCAAAAATTATGAACGATTTAGTGTGGACATGTCAAGTTGATCGGCCAGTTAATATGATTATTCTAAACTGATTATTGGTGCTCATTGAGTAAAGGCTTATACATGAAACATCATGTATGGCATCACAAAGTTTTGAATAGATTGGATTACTTGGATGCTTTGCCGTCTCTATTTTTGTTTCAAATTTTGTTAATATATAGAAAATTTATCGAACTTAACTTGGGAATTGTATTGTGTCATTCTGAGCTCAAAATCAAAAGTTACGAATGATTTAGTGCGGACATATCACGTTAATCGGCCAGTTAATATGATTATTCTAAACTGATCATTGTCGCTCATTGCGTAGAGGCTTACAAATCAAGCATAATGAATGCCATCACAAAATTTTGGATAGATTGGATTACTTGGACACTTTGTCGTCTCTATTTCTTTCTCCAATTTTGCAATATATAGAAAATTTAGTGCGGACATGCCAACGTGGGCATTGGATTTGTGTCGTTCCGAGCTCAAAATCAAAAGCTATGTACGATTTAGTGCAGACATATCAAGTTGATCGGCCAGTAATATGATTACACTAAACTGATCATTGGTGCTCATTGAGTAAAGGTTTATAAATCAAGCATTATGCATGGCATCACACAGTTTTGGATGGATTGGATTACTTGGACGTTTTGTCATCTATATTTCTATCTCAAATTTTTTCAAGTTATAGAAAATCTACCTACCATAACGTGGCCATTGGATTTGTGTAATTCTGACCTCAAAATCAATTGTTACTGACGATCTAGTGCGGACATGTCAAGTTCATCGGCCAGTTAATATGATTATTCTAAATTGATCATTGGTGCTCATTGAGTCAACGCTTATAAATGAATCATAATGCATGACATCACACAATTTTGGATACATTTGATTACTTGGACGCTTTGTCGTCTCAATTTTTGTTTCAAATTTTTTTAAAATATTAAAACTTTATCTAGTTTAATGTGGGCATTGGATTCGTGTCATTCTGAGCTCAAATCAAAAGTTACGGATGATTCAAATTTTGTTAATATATAAAAACTTATCTGGCTTAATGGGGGTATTGGAAACGAGTTCAGAACTCAAAATCAAAAGTTACGGACGATTTAGTGCGGACATGTCAAGTTGATCAGCAAGTTAATCTGATCATTCTAAACTGGTCACTAGTGCTCATTGAGTAAAGTCTTATAAATGAAGCATAATGCATGCCATCATGCAGTTTGGGATAGATTGGATTACTTGGAAACTTTGTCGTCTCCTTTTCGGTCTCAAATTTTGTCGAAACATAGAAAATTGAGCTAGATTAACATGGACATTGGATTTGTGTCATTCTGAGCTCTAAATCAAAAGTTACGAACGATTTAGTGTGGTCATGTCAAGTTGATCAGCCAGTTAAAATGATCATTCTAAACTGATCATTGGTGCTCATTGAGGAAAGGATAATAAATAAAGCATAATGCATGGCATCACGCTGTTTCAGATAGATTGGATTACTTGGACGCTTTTTCATATCTAGTTTTATCTCAAATTTTGTCAGAATATAGAAAAATAAACTAGCTTAATGTGGTTATTGGATTCGTGTCATTCTATGCTATAAATCAAATGTTATGGACAAATTCAGTGCAGGCATGTCAACTTGATCGGCCAGTCAAAATGATCATTCTAAACTGTTCATTAGTGTTCATTGAGTAAAAGCTTATAAATGAACAATAATGCATGGTATCACACGGTTTGGGATGGATTGGATTACTTGGACGGTTTTTCGTATCTCTTTCTATCTTAAATATGGTTACAATATAGAAAATTGAGGTAGGTTAACGTGGCATTGAATTCGTGTGTTCCCTCTAAATCAAATGTTATGGACAATTTAGTGCGGATATGTCAAGTTGATCGGCCAGTTAAGATGATCATTCTAAACTGATCATTTGTGCTCATTAAGTAAAGGCTTATAAATGAAGCATAAAGCATGACATCACGCAGTTTGGAATAGATTGGATTACTTGGACGCTTTGTCATCTCTTTTTCTGTCCCAAATTTTGTCAAAATATAGAAAATTGAGCTAGCTTAACGTGGACATTGGATTCATGTGATTCGGAGCACTAAATCAAAAGTTATGGATGATTTATTGCGGACATGTCAAGTTGATCGGCCAATTAAAATGATCATTCTAAACTGATCATTGGTGCTCATTAAGTAAAAGCTTATAAATGAACAATAATGCATGGTATCACGTAGTTTGGGATGGATTGGATTACTTGGCCGGTTTTTCGTATCTATTTCTGTCTCAAATTTTGATACAATATAGAAAATTGAGGTAGGTTAACATGGGCATTGGAAAAGTGTGTTTCCTCTAAATCAAAAGTTACGAAATATTTAGTGCGGATATGTCAAGTTGAACGGTCAGTTAAAGTGATGATTCTAAACTAATCATTGGTGCTCATTAAGTAAAGGCTTATAGATTGGATAACATGGACGCTTTCTCGTCTCGTTTTCTATCCCAAAATTTGTCAAAACATAGAGCATTGAGCTAGCTTAACGTGGAAATTGGATTCGTATCCTTCGGAGCTCTAAATCAAAAGTTACGGACGATTTAGTGTGGACATGTCAAGTTGATAGGCCAGTTAAAATGATCATTCTAAACTGATCATTGGTGCTCATTGAGTAAAGGCTTATAAATAAAGCGTAATGCATGTCATAACGCCGTTTAGGATCAATTGGATTAGTTGGACGCTTTTTCACATCTAGTTTTATCTCTAATTTTGTTAGAATATAGAAAACTGAACTAGCTTAATATAGGTATTGGATTCATGTCATTTTGTGCTATAAATAAAAAGTTATGGACAATTCAGTGCAAGCATGTCAAGTTGATCAACCAGTCAAAATGATCAGTTGGTGCTCATTGAGTAAAAGCTTATAAATGAACAATAATGCATGGTATCACGCAGTTTGGGACGGATTGGATTACTTGGACTGTTTTTCGTATCTATTTATATCTCAAATTTTGTTACAATATGGAAAATTGAGCTAGGTTAACGTGGGCACTGATTCGTGTGTTTCCTCTAAATCAAAAGTTACGGAAAATTTAGTGAGGATATGTCAAGTTGATTGGCATTTAAGATGATCATTCTAAACTGATCATTGGTGCTCATTAAGTAAAGGCTTATAAATGAAGCATAAAGCATGGCATCACACAGTTTGGGATAGATTGGATTATTTGCATGCTTTGTTGTCTCCTTTTCTGTCCCAAATTTTGTCAAAATGTAGAAAATTGAGCTAGCTTAACGTGGACATTGGATTCGTATCATTCTGAGCACTAAATCAAAAGTTACGGAAGATGCTGTCATGTCATGTTGATCGGCCAATTAAAATGATCATTCTAAAATGATCATGGGTGCTCATTGAGTAAAAGCTAATATATGAACAATAATGCATGGTATCACGCAGTTTGGGACGGATTGGATTACTTGGACAGTTTTTCGTATCTATTTATATCTCAAATTTTGTTACAGTATGGAAAATTGAGCTAGGTTAACGTGGGCAATGATTCGTGTGTTTCCTCTAAATCAAAAGTTACCGACAATTTTTGTGAGGATATGTCAAGTAGATTGGCCATTTAAGATGATCATTCTAAACTGATCATTGGTGCTCATTAAGTAAAGGCTTATAAATGAAGCATAACGCATGGCATCACACAGTTTGGGAATAGATTGGATTATTTGCATGCTTTGTCGTCTCCTTTTCTGTCCCAAATTTTGTCAAAATGTAGAAAATTGAGCTACCTTAACGTGGACATTGGATTCGTGTCATTTTGAGCACTAAATCAAAAGTTACGGAAGATGCGGTCATGTCAAGTTGATCGGCCAATTAAAATGATCATTCTAAACTGATCATGGGTGCTCATTGAGTAAAAGCTAATATATGAACAATAATGCATGGTATCACGCAGTTTAGGATGGATTGGATTACTTGGACAGTTTTTCGTATCTATTTATATCTCAAATTTTGTTACAATATGGAAAATTGAGCTAGGTTAACGTGGGCACTGATTCATGTGTTTCCTCTAAATCAAAAGTTACGGACAATTTAGTGCGAATATGTCAAGTTGATTGGCCATTTAAGATGATCATTCTAAACTGATCATTGGTGCTCATTAAGTAAAGGCTTATAAATGAAGCATAAAGCATGGCATCACACAGTTTTGGATAGATTGGAATATTTGCATGCTTTGTCGTCTCCTTTTCTGTCCCAAATTTTGTCAAAATGTAGAAAATTGAGCTAGCTTAACGTGGACATTGGATTCGTGTCATTCTGAGCACTAAATCAAAAGTTACGGAAGATGCGGTCATGTCAAGTTGATCGGCCAATTAAAATGATCATTCAAAACTGATCATGGGTGCTCATTGAGTAAAAGCATATAAATGAACAATAATGCATGGTATCATGCAGTTTGGGATGGATTGGAGTACTTGGACGGTTTTTTGTATCTATTTTTGTTTCAAATTTTGTTACAATATTGAAAATTGAGCTAGGTTAATGGGGGCATTGGATTCGTGTGTTTCTCTAAATTAAAAGTTACGGACAATTTAGTGCGGATATGTCAAGTTGATCGGCCAGTTATAGTGATCATTCTAAACTGATCATTGGTGCTAATTAAGTAAAGTATTATAAATGAAGAGTAAAGCATGGCATCACGCAGTTTGGGATAGATTGGATTTTTTGGACGCTCTCTCATCTCTTTTTCTGTCCCAAATTTTTTCAAAATATAGAAAAGTGACCTAGCTTAACGTGGACATTGGATTCGTGTCATTTTGAGCAGTAAATCAAAAGTTACAAACGATTTAGTGTGGACATGTCAAATTGATCGCCAGTTAAAGTGATCATTCTAAACTGATCATTAGTGTTCATTGAGAAAAGGCTAATAAATGAAGGATAATGCATGGCATTACGCTGTTTGGTATATATTGGATTACTTGGACGCTTTGTCGTCTCTTTTTCTGTTTCCAATTTTGTCAAAATATAGAAAATTGAGCTAGCTTAACGTGGACATTGGATTTGTGTCATTCTGACCACTAAATCAAAAGTTACGGACGATTTAGTGTGGTCATGTCAAGTTGATCAGCCAATTAAAATGATCATTCTAAACTGATCAGGGGTGCTCATTGAGTAAAAGCTAATATATGAACAATAATGCATGGTATCATGCAGTTTGGGATGTATTGGATTACTTGGACGGTTTTTCATGTCTATTTCTATCTCAAATTTTGTTACAATATAAAAAATCGAGCTACGTTAACGTGGGCATTGGATTCGTGTATTTCCTCTAAATCAAACGTTATGGACAGTTTAGTGAGGATATGTGATGAGGACATCAGGTCGTACATCCAGCCAGGAGACCAGACTGGCCGACCAGGAAGCTTGCCCGACACAGCAGGACCATCTGGCACGTCTGCCGAACCAGGCAGTACCGCCGGACCCTCGACCTATAGGACCAGACCGGTCAGCATCGCCGGCGGAGAGGCCCAAGCTCCCGGCACACTTGGTGGGGACGTGGATGACACTGCCGGTTCCTCTGGTGATGCCGCCAACTCCGGGATCAACTTGGCCGGTCCTGAAGGCATCCCGGCCAGTACCGCGCACAATCCAGCCGGTACAGCCGATCCAGCCGAGTACACGCGCATTTCCACTTCCACACAAGAGGACTCGAACCAAATGATCTACCAGCTCCAGTACATGCACCTAGAAGAAGTATCTACACCAGTGGTACCTCAAGGAGCAATGACAAGAAGCAGATCAAGGGCACTCTTCCACAAATTCAGCTTATGGGGCGACAAGCTCCTAGAGGAAGAGCAGCTAAGGACAATGGGCCAGAAGAGCAAATTAGAGTCCAAAGGCTTCTCAACAACACAAGGAACATCAGAGACTTGGGCTTTAGTGGCAAGAGAGGTCAGGGCCCAAAGATATTTAACCCTACTCCAAGTCGAAGACTAGGAGCAAGGCGCGTGCATGCCACAAGGACGGCCACCTTCCATTTCTTGGCCGTGAGGTAAGTTAAGGTAAGTTTCAATTCGAATATATGCCTCTTTCTGTTTTGCAGGGTAGGATCTAGATGCTTTACATTTTTGAGTCAAGAACATTTTAGGAATAGGTCCTTTTTCGGTTATGCACTTTTGTATCTTTTCCTTTTGTGCACTTTTGTAAACTTTCCTTTTTCTTATTTGGGTCGACCCTAGAAGGTCAAGCTGTCGAGCATATTAATAAGGCTCCTTCCAGCATTGTAGTTCGACAACCTTTTTGATATTAATAAAGACAGAACTTTTTCCCCAACAAGTTTTCTCTCAAGAATCTTGTGCGCTTAGAATCTAGTTGAGACCAGCCCTCCTAGCTCTAAGTTTGTGATTTATCACGAGGTTCATCACCCCTCGTGTGGTTCACTTCACCTTTCCATCGAATACCAACCCAAAAACCCCTATCCAAGAAGTCTAAGGTCGAGTTTCTCACCTAAACTTCTCCAAACAGCCCACGCGCATACATCCTTGAATCAAGGCTTGTATCAGATTCCATGAGGAGGAAGAGTTGCTCTCCCGATCTTCCAGACCTTGATCTCGCAATATCTAAGTAGTAATTTCACGAGGTGGAGGAGCTAGTTTGTCGAGCTTCATACCCTTTTTCGTCTCACAACAATGCTCAAATTTTGTCAAAATCGTCTTAGGATTACAAACCCTCAACGTAGTTGTTAGTTTGTTAACAGTTAGTTAGCTGTTTGTTAATGGAATTAAGTTAGCCGACATTCCTCTTGTATATATTAGGAACGATGTAAACTAAATTCAATAACAAAGTTTCCTCTTTCATTTGCTCATTTCTTTTTCTCTCTGTTCTTTGTCAATATCGTGATATGGTATCAGAGAAATTTTTTTTCTTCCACCTAATCTCCGTCTGTTGATCATGAGTACATCGCCCTACCAATTGTTTCACGATCTCCTTATTTCATTTTTCGTTCAACTTGTAGCAATGATTTGTACAATCGCCGGTTTTCTTTTTATTTTCTTTTTCTGATTTTTTCTTACATTTCTCTTGCTTTTTCGTCGATTTCTTTCTTTTTCTTTTCAACTCTTGGATTTTGATCTCTTCGTCCAATGAATTTTTGACAAACTACCGATTTCTACGAAAATCCCTATTATCTCACAGCAACAATCATTCTGGCCTTGTTTTAGTTTCTGAGAAACTAACAGGAGGTTTTGATTTCCATTCCTACAAAAGGTTAGTTCAATTAGCATTAAATGTTCGAAATAAACTTGGATTTGTCAATGGAACCATTAGAAAACTTGCTGATGATGATGTTAACGCTGGTTCTTCGTCTCGCTATAATGATATGGTTTCCACTTGGCTTTTAAATTCAGTTGTAAAGAACATTAGTGAAAGTTTGTTGTATATGCCAACTGCTGAAGCAGTCTGGAATAGTTTGATGAACAGATTTCAACAAGATAATCTAACTCGGATATTCGAGATAGAACAAAACTTGTGTCTTTTAGTTCAAGGCTCACGTGATGTGATATTCTACTATACTGAATTAGTGACCTTGTGAGAGATTTAGACCAATTTTGTTGAACTGCCTCTTTGCACTTGTGGCAAGTGTGAATGTGCAACTGCAAAAAAATGGAAGGTGATGTTAGACAGGAATCGTATTATGAAGTTTCTTATGGGACTAAATGAATCTTTTGATTCTACAAAGAGGCAAGTTCTGATGATAAAACATTTACCTAGTATTGAAGAAGTTTTTAACATTGTGTGTCAAGAGGAACGACAGTGAGTGTTTCGGCCAATCAATCCTGTGGATAATGCTATTTTTCAGGCCAGTTCTGATAATCAGCATATTACTACTTATGCGAATTACAATCTTAAGCCTTGTCCTGTGTGCACCTATTGTGGTATGTCAGGTCATGTAGTCAATAAATGCTACAAGCTTCATGGCTACCCTCCTGGCCACAATAACTACAAAGGACCAGTTACACACCAGTCAACTTTTCTTTCTCAGAAACAATTCTCTCTTCCGAATGCACCACAACAATGGAAGTCTCAGAAATCATCTTCCAAGGATATTATTGTTGCAAATGTCTTGAATGAAGATTTTGTCAGAACACAGCCATCCAAATCTCTGTCTTCAGGCAATGCAGCTCTACATCTTAGCTCATTCAAAAAAGAACAAGTTCACAGCCTTATCTCCCACCTTATGATGCGAACCTCCCAAGGAATGCACTTCTGGATGCGGTTGAGATAGGTTTTGCAACAGAATGAATCAAAATTCAATCTGTTCAAAGGTTGTGGATTGAAGGGTCACACAGTAGCTGCGGAAAGACTACTGATTTACCTAAGATAGTAGCTTAGATATTATACACTAAGGCTACTAAATGTTGACTGAAGGATATTACACACCAACAATCAGATTAAGAAGAGAATCACTCTCAAACTTAAGAAAAGAAACTGTTTTTATTCGAAAAAGTTGAATGATCAAGTTTACAACTGAAAGCCCCTATTTATACTATAAGAGGACGTAAATATGAGGAGCCTACAACATTAAATTGGTTACAATTACAAGGGAAGACTTGACCAAAGACCTTGACCAAAGACCTTGACCAAAGACCTTGACTTCATTAACTCTTATTTTGACTATGAATGTAGACACTTTCCCCCCCCCTTTGATGACGCCAATTTTGAGCATTTTTAATTGAACTCCTTTTGATTTTAAACAACAAATTGGGCTGGTTGTAATGTGATTCATTTTCCTCATTAAAAACCTTACCAAGAAAACCCAATGGGAGAAAACTTGGATAAGGGAAAAAGAGTACAAATTGATCACATACCCATTTGTATGCTGTCTTGAGCTTGTACTAAAATCAGAGTGCTTTTAGGCACTTCTCCATTCAAGCTCAAGTGAATTTGTTGTGCATTCTCCTTGTTGAGCATGCGGCTGATTGCCTCTTTGATTTTCTTGGCTTTGGCTCGGGTTAATGGTCCAGCTGGTAGTGCAAGAGATTCTTCATGTTCCACTGGTTCATTCCTAGCCATGAGCTTCTCCTTTTGTGTGCTTTCCATGCTCGTATCACCTTAGCAACCACATTCTTGGACAAGAGTCTTCAAGTTCTCATTCATCCTCATCAATTACAGAGAATGGCGTTATGGCTTGTGCTGCAACAGCTGGTAATATCTCGTCTTCCTTCCCTTCTTCATCTTTTTCATCCTTAAATATCCCTTTTCTCTCTTCTTGTTTACTTTTTCAATATAATACCTTCACATATCAACATCAATCTATTTCTGCATTAGCAAATATTATACTCTCTGATGCTTGGATAATAGATAGTGGTGCTACTGATCACGTGTATTCTGTTTCTCTTATGTGTCCACTTATCCCAAATTTCGAACAAAATTCTCTCCCAAGGCTAAACCTTCTGTTTTCCTTGGTTACACCTCTGTATTTAAGGGATACAAAGTGCTTGACCTTGAAATCAATGTGATTTGTGTTTCCAGAAATGTGGTTTTTTATGAGACCATATTTCCTTTCAAAACTCACATTGATTCTTCCTCTTTATCTGATCCATTTCCCAATCTTATTTTGCCTCAACCTTCTCCATCTTATTTTGCCTCAACCTTCTCCATCTTATTTTGCCTCAACCTTCTCCATCTTAATTTGCCTCAACCTTCTCCTCGGCCTTCTTTCTGTGAAGACCCTTTTCCCGTGCCTTCTTTCTGTGAAGACCCTTTTCCCGTGCCTTCTTTCTGTGAAGACCCTTTTCCCGTGCCTTCTCTTCCTTCCTCTAATGGGTCTACTTCTCACTCTAACACAACATCTCAAATACAAGAAACTGTCATGGATTTGCCTGCTCGAAACACCTTGACTACTCGGAGATCACAAAGAACTTCAAAGGTACCCATTTATCTTTCTGAGTATCATTGTTACCTTTTAGCTAATTCAGATGTTTCTTCTCATTCTACTTCTTTTCCTTTGTCTTAATTCCTCTCCTATGATTGTTTGTCTCCTTCTTACAAATCTTACATTTTATCTATTACTACTGAGACTGAACCAACAACGTTTGCACAAGCTATAAAGTCTCCTCAATGGATAAAAAGTATCAATGAAGAACTTGCTTCTCTTGAACAGAACCAGAATTTTTCAGTGGTTTCTTTACCACTTGGAAAGAATGTTGTGGGCTGTAAATGGGTTTATAAACTTAAATACAATCCTGGCACTATTGATCGTCAAAAAGCTCGATTTGTTGCTAAGGGATTCACCCAATAGGAAGGAATAGACTTTATTGATACCTTCTCCCCTGTTGTGAAGTTGGTAACAGTAAAGGTTTTGTTGGTGATTGCTACTCGGCTTGGATGGAGTTTAAATCAGATGGACGTTTCAAATGCTTTTCTTCATGGCATTTTTGATGAGAAAATCTATATGGCATTACCTCTATGTTATACTCCTCCTATTGGACAAGTTCTGCCTCCTTATCCGGTTTGCCTTTTGCATAAGTCTTTATATGCACTTAAGCAAGCTTCTTGGCAATGGTATCATCAATTTTCATGGGTTCTTCTTGCTGCTAGTTTCAAACAATCAGCTGCTGAACATACTTTGTTTGTTCGAACCGAAGGATCTTCCTTGGTTGCTCTACTTGTCTATGTTGATGATATCATTATCACTAGAAATAATGAGCTTGCTATTCAACAGGTTAAGGACATTCTTCATCGTTCTTTCAAAGTCAAAGATATGGGCAATCTGAAATATTTTCTTGGGTTGAAAATTGCTCGTTCTTCTCACGGAATCTCTCTCAGTCAACGCAAATACTGTTTGGATCTTTTAGAGTCTACTGGAATGTTGGGATCTAAGTCTTGTTCTGTTTTTTAGATTCTACAGTTCAGCTTGGGACTGAGATAGGCATTCCGCTTGATAACTCCTTATCGTGAATTAATTGGTCGACTTCTCTACCTTACCATTTCTAGACCTGAAATCACTTTCGCTGTCCACAAACTCAGTCAATTTTTTATCAAAACCAACTGATGTTCATATGTTGGTTGCACAGCGAGTGGTTTGGTATAAATTTGAAGTCTAATTCAGGTCAAGCCCTTTTTTACTAGGTAAAGTCAGATCTTGTTTTAATGCCTTTGCCGATACCGACTGGGCTTCCTGCCCAGATTCTCGACGTTGTATTTCAGGGTATTGCGTTTATCTTGGTACCTCTTTGTTCTCTTGGAAGTCGAAAAAGCAGTATATGGTTAGTAGGAGTAGCACGGAGGCTGAATATCGTTCAATGGCTAATGCAACTTGTGAGTTACTTTGGCTTGCTCAGTTACTAAAAGAGCTTTGTGTTTCTCCGTCTGTGCCGGCTAAACTCTTCTGTGATAACAAATCCACAATGCACATTGCCTCCAATCCGGTGTTTAACGAACATACTAAACACGTGGAGGTTGATTGTCACAAAGTTCGCGATGAGTTGAAGTGTGGTTTCCTCAACATTCTTCATGTTCACACCAGGAATCAACATGCTGACAACTTAACAAAAGCTTTGCCATCTTCATCCTTTCATTCTCTTTTGTCTAAAATGTCAAATTCAAGCATGTATCTTTCTACGAAAAAGTCACAGGTTTGAATGGGGTGTATTAGCTAGTAGATGTTAGTTTGTTAACAGTTGGTTAGTTATTAGTTAACGGAATTAAGTTAGCCGACATTCCTTTTATATATATAATAGGAACGATATAAAGTAAATTCAATAACAGAGTTTTCTCTTTCATTTGCTCTTCTCTTTCTCTCTCTGTTCTTCGTCAATATCGTGATAAAGAGTAAGGGTTTTCTATTGACATCCCAATTACGTCTGAGTTATGCATGGTAACTATGAACCCAAGCTCTCAGGGCGCTTTATACTTGGGGCATAATTGAAACCGTGATGTGCTTACCAGGCCTCCAACAAAGATGATAAGTGGAGAGCTTCTTACTTCTACCCGAGCGACTGGTGTCCAAAATGAGCTTCAAACCTCTCGAGAAAAGGAGAAGCTTGGCATTGACAAAAAACTAAAATAATATTGGGACTTTAAGCACCATTCGAATTACTCAGTTACCAACTATGTCGTGACAATGTCTCACGTCGTTCGACAGTTTTGGAAGTCACATTGTAAACTGCCACAAGCTTCATCAGCTTGAGAAAGAGGATCGTGAAAATTTGCAATCTGCTCGAAACGAGTCGGCGATGTAAGTTCATTTGTTTATTTTGTAATTCTTATCTTTATAACTAAATAGTATAGGGTTCATTTCTTTACACTACACAAACTTATTCAAATAACCTTATTTCCACATGAACTTTAAAGGTTGGTCTATTCGATATACAAACCAATTATGCTCTTATCTAAACTATGCCATCTTTCTGTATTTTATATATTTTCACAAAGCTGTTAATTACTCACCATTTCCATTTAAATAAAATTTAAACCTAGTTTAAAAAAAATCGAGCATCTAAGATTAGTTTATCCCTTAACCTAACTTAAATTAAAACCATAACCAGCAACAACATATATAATACTCTAATTTCCATAAATTTATTTGAAAAAACAATATTATAGCCATTTAAATCGAGTTATATATTCGTACAGGTCAGATTTTTACAGATCGGATCGGCTTATTATTTTAACTAAAATTCAATTAAGGGTTAAATCAATCTTATTTGTTCGATTTCTATTTTGAAACTAGGTTAAAAATTATTTAAATGGCAAATGTTACTAATTAACAGTGTTGTGGAAAGATGCAAAATATAGAAAGATTGGTTAGTTTAGAAAAAAATATATTCGATTTATGTAACTAGTAGAAACTCTTAAAGTTCGAGTGGAAATACACTTAGTAGGATAAATTGGTGTGGCTGAATATAATCACGATGTCAATCCTCTGAGAGGAGGTTAATGTCTTCCTTGTAGTATGAGCATTGCGAGGCTAAGGAAAAGTGAAAGTGCTTCAAAGCAAAACCGCAAAGCTTACTGTCACGAAGTAGCACTACAAGTAATCACACGAGTGGTTACAAAATGGTCATAAATCGTCTATTTGCGACTACTTTGCGATCACATGCTATGGTCGCAAATCTTTTGTTACAAATTATTGTGGTCGCATATTGGTCGTAAACTTAGGACTATTTGGCGACCACGGTAATAGTTGTATATTTTATAACCAATTAGCATCCACAACGTTTTCACATATTTTGCGACTAATTTACCACTCATAAGCAGTTACAAAATTTTCAACCAATTTGCGCCACGCCTTGGTAACAAAAATTGTGGTCGCAAAATTGGTCAGAAAATTTTATGATCAATTTATGACTAAAAAATATTATAAAATTAATATATATATATATATACATATAATTTAAAATAGTCATCAATTGGTCACAAAAAATTGTAACCAATTTGCGACCACTGGTGTTTTATAAAACAATGTGGTCCAAATTACTCACAAATTTGCGAACACGATTTTTTTTGTTAGAAGAGTGGTCGCAAATTGGTCACAAATATTTGTGACCAAATTTGCGATCACAATGTAATTTTCGATCTGGTCACAAATTGGTGACAAAACATTTATGACCAATTAGCGATCACGCTTTGTATGTATACATTATGGTCTCAAATTGGTCACAAAAATTGCGATCAATTTGCGAACACATATGGATATTTTTTTTTAAAAAAAAATTGTATAAAAAATTACAAAAATTATTAAATTTTAAACAATCCATAATTTAATAAAATATTAATTATTAATTTTTATTATTAATAAGTAATAAGTAAAATTCTAAAATTGTATTAATTATAAAATTAAAATTCCAATTCAAATAATAATTGTAATTACATAAAAGAAACTAATTGTTATCGGGAGGTGCAATTGAAAATCCGATGTCAAAAATGATGGTGACGCGTTTGATGGTCTAGGTGATGTATTGTCTAGCATAAATGTTGTAAATTTGGGATCCGTCCGTTGGAAGTAGCTGACAAGCATCTTCAAACTATGTATGCGGCTTTGTTGATCCTGATCCCATAATTGACATGGTCTTCATTCTTCATAAAATTGCAAAACTCGTTCCTCCATATGAGCATTTGGTACTTCCATACGAGCATTTGGTACAATTTGTTCTTCGATTTGACACTGTGCGGTGAAAAGTTGAACTTGAAGCACGACGAAATCGGAAGATATTGATCCGAAGCTGCGTCTATCGGACCCATGAATCCTGTTAAGGCTGCTAAGACCGTAAGAACATCCTCTATCATCCGGAGTAGAAGACTTAAAAAAATTAGTAATTAAAATCAAAATAAATAAAATAAACGTTAAAAAAATTAAATTATATTTACCTAAATGAATATTTCATTCATTTCATCTTGGATCTGCTCTAGTCGACTCGAAGTACCATCAGATGTTTCAATAGGATCCAGCTCAACAATCGCCAATTTTTCTTTAATGTTTTTTCAGTGTTTTACCGATTTGTTTGGCTTTCAAATCCACATGCGTCCCATCTTTCTGAATGTGAGTCTTTATAAAGACTTCTCCAATAGAGACCAGTTGTCCCAAATTATTTTCCTAATTTTTTTAAAATATTATAAATAAATAAAGAGTGAAATTTAAATTTAAATTTTGTAATTTTAAATTACTTATCATTTCTTGTTAAATCTAGATGTAGGATTTTTGGTTCGATAAATGTTTGTGCGATCCAAGGCCATCCCGAGAGGAGTTCCGAGTGTTGGAAGATTTGCAACTCCTCTCATTCGCCATTTCTATTTCTTAGTAATCTGTCACTATTTTATACAGACACGAAAAGATCCACTTTGGAGGTTTGCCGATTGTATGAATCGTGCTTACCATTCTTTTTATCCGTCTAATACAGATGGACTCAAAATTCTTTCGTACCACCGAAGTGATCACAGGATCCCATATGTACGATTGCTTACGAAATTTAAATTTTAATAATAGTAGTAAAATACTTAACATAAATTAAATAAAGTATTTTTCTTGTCGTTCAGTTGGCACAACCGTCCAACTATAGTAGGGGCCATCAAATTTTTTTTATATAATTTTTGAAATTTAACGGGTTATAACCCATTTGTCATATAAATTAAATTTATTAAATATAAGTATTTTAAAATAAATTTTTATAAATATTTAGTTATAAATTAAATTTAAATATTTATAATTCATTTCATTTATATTTATTATTTATTATTTATTATAATTTTAAATAAATAATTGAAAGTATTAAAATACTTATCATGTGTTGTTTTTGACGCCGGCACTAGGGACATCATAGTCAAGTACTAGTCCTGCCCCGGGGTTTATAACAAACTATCTAGTGTGATAGTTTGTTCCCCCATTTATGTTCTGGATGGCGGAACTTCTTTGTCTTCAATCTCCTCGGATTCCTGAAACCAACGAGACAGTTCGCTTTCAGGCACCGAGTACAGGGTGAACGTGTATCAAGGAGGAATGTGGGATGTCGCTCTATAAGCTGCTGGTGACAGATTCTAGGAGGCCGATGAAATATGGCCAGAAGATGACAGGATTTGTCGTTTTCCATTACCTCTCATGGATCTACCGCTACTTACCATTAGGAAAAGTGTTTAGTGTTTGGCAAAGTGTTTGGGAAAATCTTTGAGAAAGTGTTTGAAAGGTTTAGAAAGTTGGAATGTGAAATGAGGAAAGAAAGTCATGTATATATAGGCAAAATTTGAAACTATAGATGTGTTCGCAAATTGGTCACAAAATAACCAATTTAATACGTGGTCGCAAATTAGTTGCAAATTTGCGACCACGTATTAATTCGCGGGGAGTTGAAATTCGCAAAAAGTTTTGAATTCCCCCTCCCCCTCCCCTCCAAATAAATGGTGATCGCAAATTGGTAGTAAATTTGCGACCACACAATAAATTGGCCCACAGTTGTAAATAAGCGACCAATTCACATAATAAATTGGTCACGGTTGTAAATAAGCTTTCGGCCAATTCATACATGAATTGTGGTCAATTTGCGACCACACAATAAATACTGTATGAATTGGCCCATGTATATGTGTTTTCCACATTTACAACCGCCTAATACTTGACAACAACCTCTTTGAACTCTTTTATGCTAGCAAATACTTGACCAAGCTTAATCTCACCACTTCCTCTTCTCCAAGTTTCATATCGCCTACTTTGTGGTTTCTCATCTTCTGAGTTCACTGGAGTATCGTGGTAATTTAGGTTTTCTTCATCACCAACAAAATCATCCATATGTGATTCAATCCGAGCTTCCTCATCATAGGTTTTTTCATTTTCGTCTTCATTCTGATCATCATTTTGCTCGTCATACTGCTCTTCATTTTCAATAGCCACATGATTGTTCCCTTCTCCAGCATTTTTTGCCTCCATATACACATCTATTGCATGCGTGTAATGAGCCGCTGCACACATCTTCTGAAACATTCCATCACCGGCAACCATGTATTTCAAATATGTCAATGCTTCAAACAGAAGCTTGTACCACAGCCGCTGAAAACATAGAGATACTTTGAGATCTTCTTTTAAGCTCGTAAACAAGTTTTCTGGCTGTGTCTCTACAATCAAAACCTCCCCTCCATCATAATTCAGAACACCATCAATTGTCTGAAATTTTCTATTGTAATAACAAGTGAATATTGTATTGTTGGGATCGTCTGCATCATTATCAGAACTGTAACACACAAAAAAAACAATCAATTAGACATCAAAAATCGCAACAGCATAGTTCAGATATTTTTGCAAACACTTGATAGGCAAAAAAACAGTTACAAAATTATACCCAAAAATTCGACTAGTTGATTCATCCCCTTTTTACGATCATTTAACCTAGAAAACAGTATATATGTTCGTAATTTCCACCCGCAAATCACACTTACAAAAACCCCCAAAAACCCCTAATACAATCGGATTTCACTCCTGCCAATACACATACCTCATTTTATTCGATTAATTGCCGAATCGACCTCGAATTTGCTTGATATTTGCAAGACTTTGCTTGAAATTTGCAGGAAGTTGCTAGAGGTTTCGATACTTGGAGAAATTTGCAGGAAATCGGAAAATAAAAGATGAAATAAACGAAGCCACACAATGTTTTGAACAAACCCATTCGATTCGTAAAACGACGTTGCCTAGTTTTAATCAAATACGACTTCGTTTTGTTTAATTCCCTCACAATATGTATACGACGTTGTTTAGGTTAGTGGTTAAGTAATTAATTAGATTTATTTAAATATCTATTATCTGACTAAGCAACGATTAATGGTTTGACTAACACCGTCAAGTCAATGCATGTTACGGCTTAAAACAACAAGTTCATGTATGAAAGAGCACAACGCCAAAGTTCATTATCAAATCGTAACCACGGGTCAAAGTTCATGTATGAATTGGCTGAAAGCTCAATTGCTACCACATATGTAATTTTGTCATGTGGTGGCAATGTGATGACAAATTAGTCAACAATAATATCCCAAACCCTTATTATAAGAATTGTTTTTAAAATTATGAATTATATGAGATTGATTATATTATTATGAGTTGTATGAACTTCAATTTCTAAGTAAACAACAACAATTAACACATTTATCAAATTTATATATAATTTAACTAAAACACTTAACACATTTCCTTAACTTTATAGTAATATAAACATTATATGTTTATAAATTTAGAACAACATAATTATGTCTTGTTTATATTTTTGACTTATAATGATTTGTACATAACTAAGATTGAAAATATAAGTTTTAAATGTAAAAAATACATAACAAACATGTAAAATTACACTTGTGGTCGCAAATTAGTCGCAAAAATAGCAACTAATTTGCGTACATTTATGAAATTTGTAAAATATAGTCATAAATTGATTAATTTTTTGCGACCAATTTGCGACTACACCTTCTAATTGTGAACAATAGACCACCACATTCCAAATGTAGTGGAAATATGGTGGCAAAGTAGTCACAATTAATACCCTAAACCATAAATTATAAGAATTTTTAAATTATAAGTTATATGAGATTAATTACATCATTATGAGTTGTATAATCTTGAATTAATAAGTAAACAACAATAATTAACATATTCACTAAATTTATATATCATTTAATTAAAACAGTTAATACATTTCCTTAACCTTATACTACTCATATAATCATTATATGTCTAATAAATTTAGTACAACATATTTATGGTTTTGTTTAAACTTTTGTGACTAATAATGATTTGTACATACCTATGATTAAAATTATAAGTTTTAAATGTGAAAATACATAACAAACATGTAAAAATACACATGTGATCGCAAAAATAGCGACCAATTTGCAACCATATGGTAAACATTACAATGTAGTCGCAAATTAGTCATTACTTTTGCGACCAATTTGTGACAACGTACCAAAAAATATCCAGTAATCGCAAATTGGTCGCAAAAATAGCAATCAATTTGCGACCACATCTTAAAAAATTTGTAGTAAAAACTATAAGAAGTGCTGAATGGCCAATGAAAAAGAGTGTTCCGACATTGCCACATGGTGTGATCCGAAGAGACAAACTAGGGACTGAAAATTTGAGATTTGGTGAAAATGGAGAATGGGCAGGAGAATGACATGTGCAATATATTGTTTTGAGAGTTTTTGTACATAAATGTTTATAGAAAAATATCATTTTTACATTTGCACAAATTTGTAATATCATTTTTATAAGTAAAATTTATTACATTTCTTCGTTCTCATCGTCATCATAAGATAAAATATTACATTAAAATTCATTTTCTATTTCGGCAACTCCAACCTCGAAATCAATTTCTTCGCTTTGATTAACTCTATCAACCAAACAATTCATTTTTATCTCGTCATCATTACCTCTTCATCATCTTTACCTCTTTATCATTTTCTTGTTGTAAAAGGATCTCGTCTTTGTTTTTGTAGTTTTCTAAAATATTAGATCTCGAATTAACTTTCAGAACACTAAACCACGTTTGTTTTGATGACGATTTGGTGTACGGATAAGGAATATAGCACACTTGATCTGTTTGAGAGGTTGCGGTACATTATATAATGAAACGTAAATTAGTTAATTATATAAACAAATTTATAGAAATTTACGTAATATATATAATAATATTACTTAATAATTAGTTATTTAGAAATTATTTATGTACCTAAAATAAATAGTCTTATTTGTACTATTTTCTTGATGATAAGACATCAACGACGCCATTTTTTGACTTTCGAGTTTCTTTGAAAAGCGTACGATCGCACCATTCACATTTAAAATGTGTGATCTTCAATTTTTAGGAGTCCAACATACTCAATTTGAATCATATCTATTAAAATCATGTAAAAATCAGCTTCATGAGATGCATCTGAGTAATTCTCTCTTTTGACACAAATATCGTAGTTACATTTCTTTCTACTATGTTCATGTTTATTCGTGTGAAACATATAACCTCTTGTAAAATAGATTCGGCCAAGTTATCGCTTTTTTATAGGTCCTTGCACTAATTCTTGAGCCCATGTCAGAAAAGCCCGTATATATGTTGAAGTGATTCCATTGACCTATGATCACATATATATATATATATATACTCACTAATTAGTATTTCAAAATTATTAAAAATAACATATATGTATTAATTATATGCATACATAATCTCGAACCTATATAGGGAACTCTTCCTCTATTTTTGATGAAATATCATCTTCCGAAAGATATAGATACGTATAACAAATTTGATCTTCAAACATGCTACAAAATTAGATGAAAATATAATATATATTGGTTAATTAGAATGAAATTGTAATATAATAAATTAAATTGTTTTTATAATAACTTATTACCTCTCAAGTGGACGAAAATATTCACAATTTTGCAAAACATATGCATGTGCATATTTGTATTTTTTTTTGGAGAACGATATTTCTTTACTTTTACCACTTGGACGATCCATGTGAGTAAATATATCCGGCACTCTAGTATTCAGATACACAAGGACGTCTATATATTATACACAATTCAACATGAAAAATAAAGTAATTAAATGTATAAATTAATTGATATACACAATAATTTACGGTAACTACCTAGTTTTTGTGCGTATATAGGCAGCAAAATAATTCTCTGAGAAGTAAGATATATCATCATTCACATATGATTCAACAATCGATCCTACAACATATCATTTGTTCTTCGCTTTGCTTTTCAATTTTTTTAAAAACCTTTCAAATAGATACATACACCTATATTCCACAAGTCCACCCAATTGAGATTCATATGGGAGATGCATAGGTAGGTGATACATGACGTCAAAAAATGCAGTTGGAAAGATCTTCTTCAAATTGCACAAAATTATAACTATTTTTTCGTTCAGAATTCGGACACGATTTTACTGTAATGATCTAAAGCATAGATCGTGAAAAATCTTCCAATCCCTATATTACTCAAATTTGAATCATGTAATTAATACTTACATTTATTATTATTATATATATATAAATAAAATATTTTTAGTTGTATATATGATATGCCAGATGAATGTTTCGTGCTAAAAGTTATTCAAATATAAATGGCAGAAGGCTCTCCATAAAAATATGACAGTCATGACTTTTCATCCCCGAAAACTTTAGTCCATCCATATTCACACAATTTGGTAAATATGTCGCGTAGCCGTTCGAAAATTTAACCTCATTTTTGATATATTCCAATAAACGTTCTTTGGATTTTTTTTTTCAATCTAAATAAAGAGAACGGATCATTACCCCGACCATCGATGTGCAACTCCTTTTTAGAGCAAAATTTTGCAATATCCAACCTTGACTTAACTGTATCTTTTGATTTATCCTTGACATTCATAATAGTATTTATATGTTATCAAAGAAATTATTCTCTATATGCATCATATCAAAATTATATCGTAGGTTAAGATCTGTCCAGTATGATAACTCCCAAGATATGCTTTCTTTGTGACAATTATGCCAGCTTCCATACCCTTTCTGTTTTGTTTTATGACCGTTTCTACCGCAGTTAGTTGTTGATAAATGATTGACAGATTTTATTCAGTCTATAAAATTTGTTCGCCTGTCAATGATTGTGGATGATAGTCATTCAAAGCGTGTTTGCCCTTTAAAAAAATTGTTTTATTTTTTTGTAATGGATGATCCTTAGAAAGAAACCTTCTATAACAATCAAACCAATACGTTTTTCTACCATTTAGTAATTGAAATGTCTTGGTATCATTCATAGAAATTGGACAAGACAGTCTACCATGAGTTGTCCATCCTGAGAATATTTCATAGGCTGAAATTGAAATTTTGATTGAAAGACACACCATATATTCTTTCAGCTCATCAATCAAAGGTCAGAGGAATATATCAAGACTAGAGCGAGGATGATTTGACTCTGAATTCAGAATTGTAAGAAACTTTATACACATATTAGGGGGCAAGTTATATAGAGTGATAGTCACTGATCATAATGAATGATTACGAGACTTCCCAAATGTATTAAACCCATCAGTACATAAGCCAAAATAAATATTTCGAGATTCAATAGCAAATCTTGGATGTAAATATTGAAAATTTTCCACTCCGCAACATCAGATTGATGACTTATTTCTCTGACTTCTGCTTCATGCTCTGCGTGCCATCTCATTGTCGTTGCAGTTTTCTCGCTTTGATACATTGTCTTAAGTTTGTCGCCTATAAGTAAATACCACATACGAATCAAAAGTATTCTCGCTCTACCCTTGCTTGGCTTATATCGGAGGGAATTGGGAATTTTTTTTCTATTTTTCATCTTCTTTCAAAAAGATCATACAATTGTGAACAAACATATCAATTGTATAAAATGGGAGCCCTAAATTTCGTATCAGTTTTTTGTTTCATAATATAAATCTGTTGCATGATTCTTCTCGGGCAAATATTCAGTAAACAGCTCTGCCCATGAGTCCATGCATTTTTCAGCAAGATAAAATTAGACTTAATGTTCATGAACCAAGCAGCTAAAAATAAATGTGATGTCCTTCATGACAACCATCATACAATGGATTTTTGGCAGTTTGTAACATTTTGTAAAAAATTTGTGCATCTCAATTAGGTTCCTCTATATTATTAAAGTATTCCTAGTGATGATTATAGTATTCATGAGTCGTATTCTCACAAAATTCATTTGTCACCATTTCAACATATCTATTACTGGATGTACCTACTGTTTCTTCACTAGTACCACATATACCTCCCTGATTTCTATATCATCACAACGACTACTCGTGTCTAACTCAATATTCACTTCTTCTCCATATTTATACCAAACATAATAATTTGGCATACTTATATCCGCAAACTTTATTGTATAAATCTCGCAAACTTCTTTGCAAACTTCTCGGCATGCTTCTTTTCAGACTTCTCGGAAAACTTTGTACTTTGTCCTTTCTCGCAACTTAATTTTCTGAGATACTCAACACTAAAACTAAATTTATTCATCTTTCACTTTACTGTAAAGAATGTAATCCTCACCATTCGAGTAAAATTTATTCTCATCTTCATCAACAACGAAATCATCATCATCAATTACAAATATTTTACCTGCTCTTATATTATCCACAGAAAAATTTCAAATCTCTGTCATAATCCACTTCTCGGAGAAGTCTGCTTTGGTGAGAAAAACAGTTTATTCCGGCTGAAGCAGACTTCTCCGAGAAGTCTTCGAGGATTATTCCGATCAAAGCAGACTTCTCGAAGTGTGCGGCGTTTATTCCTATCAAAGCAAATTTGTCCGAGAAGTCTGTTTTGATCGGAATAAACGCCGAAGACTTCTCGGAGAAGTCTGCTTTGGTGAGAAAAACAGTTTATTGCGGTTGAAGCATACTTTTCTGAGAAATCTTCGAGGATTATTCCGATCAAAGCAGACGTTTCAGAAAAGTATGCTTTGATAGGAATAAACATCGTAGACTTCGAGAAGTTTGCTTTGGTGAGAAAAATAGTTTATTCCGGCTGAAGCAGACTTCTCCGAGAAGTCTGATTTGATAGGAATAAACGTCGAAGACTTCTCGGAGAAGTCTGCTTCAGCCGGAATAAACTGTTTTTCTCACCAAAGCAGACTTCGCGAAGTCTTCGACGTTTATTCCTATCAAAGCAGACTTCTCGGAGAAATCTGCTTTGATCGGAATAAACGCCGAAGACTTCTCGGATAAGTTTGCTTCAGTCGGAATAAACTTTTTTTCTCATCAAAGCAAATTTTGCGAAGTCTGTGATTTTTATTCCTATCAAAGCAGACTTCTCGGAGAAGTCTGATTCAACCGGAATAAACTATTTTTCTCACCAAAGTAGACTTCGCGAAGTCTCCTATTTTTATTCCTATCAAAGCAGACTTCTCGGAAAAGTGTGCTTTGATAGGAATAAACCTCGAAGACTTCTCGGAGAAGTCTGTTTCAGTGAGAAAAACAGTTTATTCCGGTTAAAGAGAGATTTATTCCAATTAAAGCAAACTTCGAGAAGTCTGCTTTGTAATATATTTATAAAGAAGACTTCGAAAAGTCTGATAGAGAAGTCTGCTTTGTAAATATATTACAAAGCAGACTTCTGGTAACTGTATAAACTGAAAAATATAACCGAAGCCAAAACACGAAAACTAACCTTCAATCTTGATTTTTTAGGTACACGACTTATATGATGACCGATATAGACTCTCAGAATCTTGTTTTAACGGATAATGATGAATTTTTGCAAAGTTGGAAGCTTTTGAGTGTAGTGTGAAGAGAGAAATTGGAAGAAAATGTGAGAGAAAATGAAAGGGGTTGAGATGAATGAGATTTGATGAATGAATAAAAGTATTATGGTGGGTGTGTCGATGGAATTAAGAGTTCCCAACAACCATGACAATGGTGGTTGTGTACAATAAAAAAAATAATATTTTCGTAATATTTTTGAAAATTTTGTTTATAATGGTTTTTGTGTTTTTTTTAAGTTAATAGCAAAGTTATAAATAAAGTTAGCTTTACAAAAAAAAGTATAAGTGGTTAAATTTGCAATTGAAAATAAATTTTAAGTCAATTTTTCAAATAAGTATGACTTTGAATTTTAAAGCAAAAGGTAATAATGTTAAAACATGGTTGAACTATACTGCGTGAAAATCTACACAATTTTTCTGATGTTCACTTGACACATTTCAGTTTACTTAATTTCTAGCAAATGGTGCCAATGTGACCCCGTTGGACATTTATTATTTGATCCCAAAATGGTTCTTTAAATTTTAAGGCAAAGCGAAGAGGTATGAAATTTTTATTGAAAAATAGAAACACAAGATTCTCAGTGTGAGAGACTTAACATTCTCAGAAAAATGGTGGATAGCTTTCCAAGAACGCATTGCAGAAACCTTGTCATGGGTTTTTAATCCGTATAATCTTGTTTAACAACCTTGACGACCTTGACGATTCTATATGGCCCTTTCTAGTTAACTCCAAATTTTTTGGCACCAACTTTGGCAGTGTTTTGAAAAATTGACAGAAAAATAACTCGGCGCCAATTCCAAACTTTCGGGCTTAACATTTAGAATTATACTACCGGGTTGTGGCGTGTTGATAATTCTGGACACAGATCAAAGCTTGGCCCCGCCTCATTTATAACATCGAGATTTTCTTTCAACATTATGTTGTTTTCCATTTTGCAAGCGAGACTTATTTCTCTCCTTAAACTTGGAACAACATCTTCAGCTGCTTCCATTCCATAAACTATTGAAAATTGTCTCCCTCTCACTTGCTCTAGGGTCCACAGAAATGAGAATTACTGTCGAGACTTCTTCTATTCAATGCTCTCTACGAGAATAATATTTCTAACGTGAGGATCTGAGGGTAAAGCCAAAACTGCTAGGGCATCAGCCGATACGTTCTCGGTATTTGAATAAGTTCGAAATGGTCAAATGATTCCACGAGATTTTAGATATGCCTCCATATGCTCATCCTTTTCTTTGTACTTAGCATTAAGTTGGTTTTTATGGGTTGCGAGTCACTAAACTCCTCCAAGTCTCTTGCACCAATTCCACGTGCAAATTTTAACCTAATGATTAAAATTTTGTATTCAGCTTCATTATTTGATGCATGGAAGACAAGTCTGAACGATTGCTAGATTACCTCTCATTTAGGTGAAATGAACCGGATCCAAACTCTACCAATGAGGAACCATCGACATGTAGAGTCCATTTTGTTCTCGGAGTGGTGCTATCAAAGTTTTCTACGGCTAGTTCAATACTAAAATCGGCAAAAACTTGTGACTTTGCACTAGATTTGATACGATATTCCATATTGTACTAGATGAGCTTGATTTGACCAATCGAGCAGATTGATTCAGACTGTAAAGAATTGATAGTTACGTCATCAAAAGAATTGATAGTTACTTCATCAGAATTAAGGTTTTGATTCGATTTTGGGCCACAACCGTAATCAAAATTTGGCCCAAAAAGAACCTTATCCGAGCCCCGAGCCCGGCCCGGCGGCGGCTCGTGCGTGGCTTGGTCCCTTTTCTCTCCAACTCTTTTAAGCTACTACATGAGCTCTCCCATTTATATACTAGAGGATTTTTCCTCAAGTTTCCAATGTGGGACTTTTGTCCCTCCTCATTATTTTAGCCAACAAATTTATGGCTTTTTAATGAGTCCAATGCCCATTTCTCATTCACATTCCAACAATTTTTGCAATCAATATTTGGGCTATATTATCCAATTGAACATGCAAATTTGTTCATAAAAATTATTTCAACACTAGATTCCATGCATCAAGTGTATTTTGGAATTTGACCGATTTATTTTGGAATTCCAAACAGAAAAACTTATTTTCATTATGTATCCTCAAGTGAATAAAAATGGCATAACATGGTTGTTGATAATAAAAGTTGCTCCACAGGATCGAATAGTGAGAATTGAAAAACCACTGCACTAAGATACATGTTATGATATTTGAGTGCCAAGTGTGATAAGTGATAACATTCTTCTTATTGAACCACGAAATCGACAATTTGAATATCTTTTTAACAACACAGAAGAAAATACAATGGACGAAGTCGATGAAAGTGATGATGATGCCCTTACTTGGATGTAGTATCAAATGATTTGTATCGAAATCTTTATGTGATATATGTGTTAATATATGTCATATAATTTTTTTTTGCAAAAATTGCTATGATTTAAAATATATTGAAATGTATACTTTTAGCAAAGTATAAAAAATCATATAAATGAACATCTTTTACGACATATTGATCTATTACGTTGTAATGTATTCTCATAAAAAATACAGATGTTATTTGACATGTTATAAATTCATAAAAAAATACAGATATTATTTGACATGTTATAAATTCATATAAAACATGTAAAAAGCATAACTCACGGAGTTCTAAAATTATGTGAAGGGTTAACTACCCCAATTAATTAGCGACGAGCCAATGAAATTCCATCGGGTTAATGACGAATTAGTTCCAACTTGTCAGAATTACGAAATTTGTTTTGAAAGACTCCGCAGTACAAAAAATTGATTTTTATCGACGAATTAACATCCATTGTCTTTAGCTCGTCAGTAACCTAGTTTTGAAATTGTAAATTTTGATTACCGCAGTTTTTTTAAAATATACCAGTTTTGTTGTTAATTCGTTGCCAGATTAATATCAGTTTTTTTGTTAATTCGTTGCCAATAAAAAAATTTAAAATCTGTTATTGCAGCGAACTAAAAATTTAGTGTTGGATTATAGACGAATCATCACAATTTCCTCACAAAATTGCACAGAATTTAAGACATTCACAAAGCATATAAAATAGTTGCTGATTTGTCCCCCTTTCTCATTCCTCATTCCACACAAAATCTCACTATTCTTTCAACTTCTCTATACCTTCTCTCTACAAATATCTCCTTCATTTTCAAAAAAAAATTCAATTGTAAGTTGTTGTTCTTATTCGTCTAAATACTTTAATTTATTGACTAGATATTATACCGGGCTATGCACGGATTATTTTTCTAATTTGTATTATTATTTTGTATTATTTTACAAATTTTTTTGATATTTTAAATATATTATTTAATTAGAATATTTTATTTTGAAAATTAATCAAAAATATTTTTTTCGGTAAATAGTAACACAAACACTTATAAATAAAAACACAAAAACATAACAGTTTTTTAATTATTATAGTAAATTTTTCATTTTTATATTGCATGTTCTGATAAAAATTTTTTAGCAAGTTTAAATGAATCATAAATTTCTAATAATTATCAGATTTTAGTAATCATATAATTTAAAAACATGTAGATTGATATATATATATACATATTTTTTTGTCGAAAACCTATGAATGTGTTATTTTTGTTAAAATTCAGGCTTTTCAAGTGAATAACTCTAACCAATATATTTTTGCTTTACATAAATCTCCGTCAAACTTTTCAAAAATGGTGAAAATACGAGGATGATAAGAGGAATGTGAAATTTTTGATGTCATGATTAGCTTTTAGGGATTGTTTACAAAGTTTATATTTGATAATGAGAAGTTGTTGGTTTTATAGAGTTAGATAATTAAAGTTCATTATTATGAGGATAGTGGTCTTTAAAATTTGAGATAGTGGAATTGAAAAAACGGTAATTTGATTTTAATTGTTTAAATGGTTGGAAAACTAATAGTCTAAAACTATGATAATGTGTTGAAGAAACGGTAATTTTATTTTAATTGTTTAAATGGTTGGAAGACTAATAGTATAAAACTATGATAATGATTCGAAGAAACGGTAATTTTATTTTAATTGTTTAAATGGTTGGAAGACTAATAGTCTAAAACTATGATAATATGTTTAATTGTTTAAAGTGATAATTACTCCGTATCATTATTTTAGAATTTGTTATTTTGGATGAGCTGGATAGCATGAAAAACTACAATAAATTTTTTTTTATTTTATAAATAAATTTTGAAATAGTGGTATATAAGAAATAATGATTTTGTTTTAATTGTTTAAATGGTTGTAAGATTTGTTTAAAGTGAAAATTGCTAACATGTAAATATTTTAAAATTTGTTAATTTTGGTGATATGGGTAGTTTTAGAAACCATAATGAATTTCTTTTATTTAGTTTGATTTTATGCGTTTATTTTAATTGTGTAATCTATACTAACAAAATTTTTTTTTATGTGTACAATATGAGATGTTTCAAACCTTTTTTTTACTTTTGTTTTAACAATAACACGTATATCATGGTAAAGCAAAATTTTTTGCTTGCGTGGACATCATGAGAAGCCTCAAATTTATACTTTTATTAGTATAGATTTAAAATTTTGATTTAACTAGTCATTTATTAATTATAGTGCTTATACATTAGTCGAGTAAATAATTTTGTAGATGATGGGAAAGCAATAACCATTACACCAATTTTTTGAAGAATCAAAAGTGCCTCGGGCAGACTAGTGGGTTGTCCAAAACGTCTAGGCATGCATGGTCATCTTCAGCCACAGAAATGTACCCCATATGCAAATCCCGACTCCATTACAAACACTACTACTACCACGATGGCAAAGAACCTACTTATTCAACCGAGAAGAAAAGGTCTAGACAGGCTGAACAAGGCATGACCACCGGAAACTTACTGGTAAGATAATTTTAATTTATTGTAACAAATTAAAAAAATTTCTAAATTTTGATAAATATATGTATAATATTTCTAATTTAATTTTATTTACTAACAAAATTTTTTTCTGGTTTGAAGTGAATAAAAAAATAACCCGAAACATGTTTGATGCGATCAAAGGCTATTTTACGAATCCTCAAACTAATTGGTTCCGGATCATATCTGCAAAACTTGATTTAAGTGTTTTGCGATACTAAATTATCATTTTTGTTTAAATTCGTGTAAATTTATTTGGATTCAATTTAACTAATTATTTAATATTTTTTCAACAAATCTGGTATTGTGGCATTTTAATCTATGAGCATTTGTAGAAAAGACGACGAAGCGCCTTGTCAGCACCATATCAATTTGGAAGAAAGTTTGAAGGTTAACGCCGCGGAGCCCTCCTACATATCATCTACAGTTTGGAACGGATTACCCAGCTATTTGGTTGATCCACGATCCATGGTCGTTTCGGAAAAGTTTTGGGTGTCTAGATAACTAGATCCATAGTTGACCCCTATGGATATTTTTTTACCCCTCATGCCTCTAGCTAGACCACTTTCGGTGGAAGACAGATTCAAATGGTAAGTTAACTTTTAAATTGGGGAAAATCACATAAAAAACCTCGATGCTCAAAGGTATTGACACTTTAAACTTTGAGAAATTTGCACTTACACAATAAACATCAAAACATACAAAATAACCAGTTTTAACACTAAAATTCAGTCCTGGTTACACAACGTTAAATACATTTAACGGATGTTAAAACATCATTAAATGAAAATAACTCCGTTAAATATATTAAACGGATGTTAATTCACTGTTAAGTTAAAACACGTGGGTTAGAAGTCGGGTAAAAGGTCCCGAAACCTTCACAAAAATCGCAAACTTTTTAGGGTTCTTCGCAAGTGAAATCGAGTTGGGGAAAAGTTGTGCAATTGATTGTAGAGAGAAATAGAGAGTGTGCACAGTTCGGAATGAGGTAAGAATGAGTTTGAAGTTCGTATTTTCAAGAATTTTATCTCGATTTTTTGTGATGTGTGAAATCGATTGTTACGAAATCATTTGGAGTGAAAATCGTTTGACTTGGTTGCGATTAAGAGAGTCGATTTTAGGGTTTAGATTGAATGGTTGTATTGTAGTCGATTGAATGGGTTTCGATTAGGAGAGTCGATTTTAGGGTTTGCATATGTGTTCGGATTGGTGTTGGTGATGGGATTTCAATTGGGGAAATCCTGTTACTGTTGTTTCCGACTGAAGTTCCTGGAAAAATTCAACGGAAAAGGCATAGTTCAGGGTCCAAGTCTACTATGAAAATATAGTTGGCTCGGTGTTTGCATCGGGACAAATCTTCCACAGTTAAAGCTGTGCAAAAACGAAAAAAAATCATAAATAATAGCATCTAATGAAACTGTGATAGGATTTATGTTGGGCCGAGTGGGGTTTATGTTGTTGATGGGATTTCAGTTAGGGTGGGGTTTGGATTGGGATGAGATTCTATTAAAGTATCATTTGGGAGTTTAGGACTTTATTTGTGTCCAAACCACTCGGGATGTAGTCTCTAGTGTTTGGTTTACTATTTTGTTGAAAAATCCTTTGAAATTATAAGTTTCAGTTTAGATTGAGTGTGTTATCCGAGTTGTAGCATCATGAATCCTAATACCATAATTGAGTTTACACCGAGTGTGTTTGGTTTATTGGTTTGGTGAAAAATCCATGAAATTATAAGTTTGTTTAGATTGAGTGTGTTATCCAAGTTTACGTTTTATTCTAAATGTTGATGTATTGTGTTTTTTTTCCAGTAATGATGGAATGGTGAAACTCATAATACACTTCGGTGGTTTTATGAGAAAAGATGCAGAAGATTACCAGTATTTGGAAGAATTAGGACAAAGAAGAGAGACATGGAAGATATCGGATTTACGTTGGGAGAAATTTGAAGAATTTGGTACAAACAATATACTTCATTTGGTACAAACAACAAAGTGAAAATATGGCAAACCTTCAATACGCATTGGAACCATTGGAGGACGAGTTACCGGAGCTGTGTTTACTTGCTGAAGTAGCTGGTGAAGTAGAAATATTTTTCGAACATGGTTGCTCGGAACATGATCCGGTTGTATCCGAGTTTTGTCTACCAAGCAGTCAACCTGAATACGAGGAGGATAAAGCATATGATTTTGGTTATGAAGCAGAAAACGAGGGTGATGATATATCTGATAGGGAAAATGAGGCTGATCCTCTATACGAATGTGAAACTGGTGTGGCTGAGGATGATAGTGATGTTGATATGCCAAGAGAAGAATTTGAAGGTGAGCAATCTGAAGATGAAGAACATGCAACAGATGGGGTGAGTCAACCCGAAGGTGACGTTGGAGACGATGTTGTTGTAGAAGAGGATGGTACCAATGACGATAGATTTAAGTCTTTGTACGAGGAAGGTGCAAAATCAAGTTCAGAAATGAAGGGAGATGCTTATAATGAAGAACAAGCAGAAGAAGAGAGGGAGGCTGAAGACAGTGCTGAAGAATATGTTCTTGGTGATGTGCAATATCCAGATACACCACTCGAATCTGATGAAGAATGGGATCAATGGACTCTTAAGAAAAATCCTAAAGGTGGGGATAAGTTTCATGGAGATTATGATAAGGAGCCATATATTTGGTTATTTCAGAAATTCAACAGCGGCTTGGAGTTTAAGGACCAATTACTCCGGTATTCACTGAACACACAATATGACATCAAAATGGCAAAGTTAGAAGCAAATAGGATCGCTGCTATTTGTTGCTCTGAGAAATGTCCTTGGAGGGTTTTCTGTTCAGTTGAACATCCAATCAACAACTGGATGGTGAAAGTGTGTCATAGTAAACACAACCATGGGAAATCGAGCAGAGTATCTATGCTTAAGCAAGGTGTGATTGCTGGTTTGTTTAGAGAAGAGCTTAGAAGAAATGTTAGTTTACAAGCATCAGAGATTAAAGACGCGATAAAGGCACGCTATAACATTGTCGTGCCTCTTTCTAAGTGCTACCGAGGAAGAAGAATTGCGTTGAACACCATCCTTGAAGCTCAAACGAACCAGTTTGCGAAGTTATGGGACTATGAAGCTGAACTTAGGCGATCAAACCCGGGTATAACGACTGAACTCAACACTATACCCGTTAATGGTGTCGACCAGTTTGATTGTTTCTACATGTGTTTTGAGGAACTCCGTAGGGCTTGGATGACGAGTTGTAGACCTGTGATTGGTCTAGATGGATGCTTCTTAAAATGGGAGCTAACTGGTGATGTCCTTTCGGCTGTTGGTAGAGACGTAGATAATCGGATGTATCCAATTGCGTGGGTAGTGGTTCGTGGAGAAAACAAAGATACCTGGGCATGGTTTATTAGAAAAATAAAAACAGATTTGAATTTGTGCATGGGAGAGAACATAACTCTCATTTCAGATAAACAAAAAGTATTATCTTTTGCACTTAATACTTTTTGAACTTAACACTCTTATTGATGATGAACACTACTATTCGCAGGGACTTTGTCTTGCTATTGATGCTGAACTCCCAATGGCCGAACACCGACAATGTGCACGACACATATATGCAAATTGGAGGAAACAATTCACTCGGTCGGAGTATAAAAACCTGTTTTGGGGTATAGCATACAGCTACAACCAAGGGGAATATGTTGAGAAAATAAAGTTGTTACAAGATTATGATGTCGCTGCGTACGAAGCGTTGCTACTCCAAGAACCAGAAAAGTGGTCTCGTGCATTCTTCAAGATTATGGTGGATGCAGGCTGTACTCGAGGAAAGTAACAAAATAACTCGGGTGAAGTTCAGTTGTTCGAGTGAAATCGACCCATCAGACCCCTGGGAAGGATTCTCTTGGCAGTGGGTAACAAGGCTCGACTGTCGGCAAAGATTTCTCTTGGCCAAATGTAACAGTCTCAACCAAAAATTCGAAAACGATGGGACTGGGGATGAAATTCGTCGATCAAAACCTAACAAGCGGGTGGATGCAGGCTGTACTCGAGAAAAGTAACAAAATAACTCGGGTGAAGTTCAGTTGGTCGAGTGAAATCGACCCATCACACCGCTGGGAAGGATTCTCTTGGCAGTGGGTAACCAGGCTCGACTGTCGGCAAAGATTTCTCTCGGCCAAATGTAACAGTCTCAACCAAAAATTCGAAAACGATGGGACTGGGGATGAAATTCATCGATCAAAACCTAACAAGCGGGTGGATGTAGTGTTTTGTCGAGGAAAATAGCAAAAGAACTCGGGAAAAACTGAAATGGTCGAGAAAAACTCGATCCGTCAGAACGTCTGGAAGTATTCTCTCGGTAGTGGGTAACAAGGCTCGACAGTCGGCAAAGATTTCTCTCGGCCATAGGTAGCAGCGGCGACCAAAACATCAGAAACTATCTAACTGAGGGTGAAAATCATCGACCAAAACCTAACAAGCAGGTAGAGAAAGGGTTTAGTCGGGAAAAATAGCAAAAAAACTCGGGTGAAATTAAGTTGGTCGAGAAAAACTCGACCCATCACGCT